>CAIGRN010198820.1:0-42259 GCA_903798345.1 Fraxinus anomala | reverse complement strand
TTTTTTTTTTTTTTTTTTTTTTTTCCTGCTGGCAAATCTCTCCAGATGCATCTGCAAAGAAAAATGGGCACAAATCGAAATTTAGGATCATAGTACAAAACATTATTCAAGAGTAGTTATTATTGATGTTGCAGGGTTATCTGGCAATAGTTTAAATTGCATAACGAATATCCCAGCCCAACTAAAAGGTAAATGAAGACTGCTCAATGTAATTGGAAAAAAAAATCATGAAAGCAATAGCATATACTGATTCACTACAAGGAACAGGAAAGAAGGGAAAATAGATGAAGAACACAAATCATTCCTTGCAGAAAATCACCTGCAACTGTTCTACAAGTTAAAACACGTTCCTAAAGTTATAAGTTGTATATCATTCGGAAGTTTATTGAACAAAAAGAGTAGACCGTCTGGATACATGAAGAGGACAAGAAGGATACAACAATTACCATTTTCAGTTTCGTCATCATTCGTCCATGGATTATCCACTTCTATCCAGCCCCTAGAGGCCTTAGAGTCTAGAGTGTGATCAACAGCAGCCTGTGGCTTTCCTTCTCGACATTTTAAATCATCAGACGGAAGACTATGTTTAATTGGCCTCTTAAAGATTTCTGGGAATTCATTTCTGGACATTCACATACACTACAGTCACGCAGCTTGCACATACTATCATCAGGCCAAAAAGGGCAGTCGCACCACAACTTAACCTGCACGGGCTTCAATATTAATACGGCAAGTAAGCAATCTGATCCCACTGTAAAGATAAAACCAGCTAAAATGATTTTCGATCTTGTTTCCTTCTATTTTTCCCTTTTAGAATAAACATCAAATGATATTGGCTGTTGGTTCATTATTAAACAGCTAACAAGAACAAGGTATTTCACAAATCTGAAATTATGCAACATTTTTTTTTTTTATTGAAACTTAAGAACTTAAATTTCCAGATTATCTCTATTTCTTATGAGGTAACCATAACAAACATTGTCTAAAATGTGAAGAAGAATAAAAAAACAGAAAATATACAATGTATAGTAAATAAGCAAGTTGCAGAACTAAAAATATTTGCCATGTTAAGAACTTCAGATTTCACTAGCAGCAAAACTATCTCGTAATAATTGTGCTGCAGCTTATTTTGCATGACTAAAAATTCTAGCCCTATTATAGAGGACATCCAGAAAACTAGTAAATTTGGTCTTAGCGTTTGGTCATTCTGCTAGCATTTCCATTTCTAAGAAACAATATTTCGTTGGACGTAAGTAGTCACTTCTAAGACCCCAGAATCTACAATCATGTTGCAGACTGCTGTGATTGCCTTTGCAGCATGCGAAGATCATCATAACGTTATGTATGGGTATAAAGTTGAACTTGTGGTTCATACTCACAATTTTTTTCCAGTGAAACCATTTGATGGTTAATGAGTACATTTCACAGCAAGATCTTCTTTGCAATTGTATGAATCTATGCAGTCGGTCATAATCAACCATGCATAATGCTTTCAATTTTATTTAATATATTTACTAAATTTGCATTAAGCCTGAAAAAGAGATTGTAAGAACATTATCTAGACAAATAGATTTGGCATTAGTTTATTGTAAGATTTTGTAATTGTAGACACTATTGGTTCACATCCAACCTTAAAATATCGGGAAAATGGAGTAATAACAAGCTCTTGAAGTAATGGGTGTAGTACTGCGACTGCCCCATTAAGACTGTCTACTGTCTCATAATCGCGACAGCAGTCCTCAACAATGCCTGCATATTTTCGAGAGTCCTGCAAAAGATGCCAAGTAAAAGAATGAGATTTGTCCCTTTCAGTCTATCGAAGATGTAGAAAATCATTTTCTCCCAAGATCAAATCATCGAATCAACAGAGTGAGCATGTGATGCAGCTGCAAGAAATATGATCAAGCACTCGAGAAAACAAGAGGAATCATAATGTGCATGATAAAATAAACTGTGCTAGCCAACTTTTATCTTGACAAGCTGGTTTATCTACTCACAATCTTGTTTTAAAAGATTCTAATTTCTTTTATCTTTTAAGAGTGTCTCGAAATTCTCGGACGGTTTCAACAAAATAAGCCTAATCAAACGAACCTTCATTTGGCACTATCTAAGAACTGCAAAGTTGCTTGTATCTAAACGAAGCCATTTTGTACAAATTATGCAGAAAACTAAGTGTATATGTACAAGCCGATATTGGTTGTGCAGCTACAGAGTAGATAATCCCATTATTTTTTATTTTCTATTAGTAAATTTTTAAACAATATGCTTATTATGCAATAATTTCTCTTGCCGCTTGTACCGAGATAACATATAAATCTACATTATGAACATCATCTCGAATAAAGAGTTCAATTTTTGTCCATTTCTGTTATTTAGTAATTGAATTTGAGCTGAAACTTTGTGGCCCTTCTTGTGAAGAAGAATCAATGAGAGAGAGACAGAGGGGGTGGGGGTGTGTGTGTGCACGAGATAATGGTATACAATAGAATAGATATTGAGTTCAATTGAATTAGAAAATTCTACGAAACTTGAAAGGAGCAGTTGTTAATACAGCTTAAACTTTAATCGCAATTATTTTTTACATTCATAACAAGAACAAGAAATTTGCTTGAGATTTTAATTTAAATTTTTGATCTTTCGATTTTGTTTCGCTCTTGGTGGAGTTTTTCCACAGAGAGTTATAGAAGAAATGTCGTGTAGGAAAAATCATAGATATTCCATGTTGATTCAATTTTGATCTTGTGTTACTTTTTTCAACTCGATTGAAATATAATTTCGATCTTGTTCTCGTTTCAGATGATATATTTGATGAGTTAAATTGAACAAAATCATTGTTTTACATGTCTTCTTTATAATTTTGTCTTGTTTAAAAAAAAGAATTAGTAAACAATTATATCTTGAAATGCAACTAAATATACAAGTTGAGTTCGAATAAGTTTCAATAGTTTACAAGTTATCGAGATCAACTCAATGAGTTAAATTGGAAACATCATCAATGATTTTTCTGGTTAGAAATTCATTTTTAAAAATAAATTAAAATATCAAAACTAATTTCATAAATTTAATACGATGACAACAGCATGACTTATTCTGTCAACTAATTTTTTCCAGAATATACTCGTACTCGATTTTTCTAGGTTAAGAACCATGTAGACCATGGGTCCACTGTCCACACCTTCAATTCCATGTTTGGCAGTGTTAAAAGGTACAATTTAATCAATACACGTAGAGATTTGAGTTACTATTCTTGAGAAGGTTGAACTTAAAAAATGGTCCGGTCCGATTTTGATGCACATTTAGATACCAAAGACCTGATGCATTGTTGGATTACAATTTTTTCGAGACTTTCAGAACAAGCATGAAAAAATCGATTTTGGCTATTCAACTTAATCAAGATACATTTTAAAAGTAACTTATAAGCATTTTTTTAACTTAGTCAAACGTGTACTAACTCCAACCGCCCTATTCTTTTTCTTATATATCTAGCCATTTCTTACGTCCTTCTACATAGAATCCCTCGAAAATAAATCTTGAAACCAGTCCTAAACACACACTACACACACATTTGGTGGCATTGAGGTTTTCTTGTTAGAATCAAGAAAATGGGTGGCGATGAATTGATTTTGTTGAATTATTGGGCAAGCATGTTTGGAGCCAGGGTTAAAATTGCACTGGAAGAGAAGGGACTTAATTATGAGTACAGGGAAGAAGATTTGCCAAACAAGTCTCCACTGCTCCTGCAAATGAACCCGGTTCACAAGAAAATTCCAGTCTTGATTCACAATGGAAAACCAATTTGTGAATCAAATATTATAGTTCAATACATTGATGAGTTTTGGAATGATAAAGCTCCACTTCTGCCCTCTGATCCTTATGAAAAAGCTCAAGCAAGGTTTTGGGCTGATTACATTGACAAAAAGGTATATACCATGTACTCATTTTATCCTTATTGTATTTAAGAATTACTCTTAATTAGTCTTTCTGTTTGCCCCATTTTTTAAAACTCAATTTTCTTATCAAAATCTATTGAAAATATAATTTGTAGCTAAAACAACCAGAGGCTTATCCTTAAACTTTGAGTTACAATTGTGGGATTTTGTAATTGCAGTTATATGATTCTGGGGGGAAGATAACATGGTATAAGAACAAAGAAGAGGCAGAAGAAGGCAAGAAAGAAGTGCTAGAAATCTTCAAAGTGTTAGAAGGAGCATTGGGGGACAAGCCTTATTTTGGAGGTGAAAACTTTGGATATGTGGATATTTCTCTTATTGGATTCTACATGTGGTTTCATGCCTATGAAACCATTGCCAATTTTAGTATAGAGGCTGAATGTCCTAAGCTAATGGCATGGGTCAAGAGGTGCTTAGAGAGGAAGACTGTTGCCAAGTCTCTTAGTGATCCCAAAACTGTCTATGAAACAGTGCTCAAGTTCAGAAAGATTAGGGGTTTGGATTAGAGTATTGAGGAGTTCTTTATGTTTCAGAATAAACCCGAATAGTCGAATTCGGCAGAGTTATGTGTCGTTCGTGTTAGGCTCAGGAGTTACGAGTCTTAGTTGTGTCTTGTATGGTGATTTTCCATGTTTCATGTAATAGTGAAGACACTCAGTTGTGTCCTGTAGTTTAAGTTGTGTCCTGTAGTTTATTGATTTGATTATCTGCATTTGGACATATTAGACTTATGTTTCATCCGTGTTAGGTTTAGGAGTTGGAGTCTGAGTTGTGTCTTTTTGTGGGGTGATTTTTAATATATTTTGTAATAATGAAAACACTTAGTTGTGTCTGGTAGTTTATTGGTTTGATTATCTGTTTCGTATTTTTCTTGTTTTCCTTAACATTTCTGTCAGTAAAAGAACATAAAACTAATCTTCTTGGTTTTTTAAGGCCATTGTCTTTTGGGGTGTGAAATACAAAAAAACAAATACAATAATATCGGCAGAAAACAATTTTTTTTTTTTCACGTCCAAGTTTCATCCTAAAAACCCATCTATAATGGAGATATGATATGATATTGTTAATGAACCAATTTCTAAAAGCGAAAAATTGACCAATATGTACATAAAATAAGTCATGTAAACTCATAATAAGTCACATACTTGATACTTGTTTATTACTTAGAGCATGCTTGAAGCTCGTTGAATATGTCAAATGCATCCAGATTAGCATAGAATTGTGTTGTACGAGACAATGTTGTGTGTGTTACGATCTAGTAGTTGGAGTTGAGTTGTGTCATGTCATGTAGCGGCTTTCAGTGTGCTTTATAATAATAAAAAATATTCAGTTATGTCTGGTAATTTATTGATTTGATTATGTGTGTTGTTGAAAGCCCTTTTATTTTCATTAGAAATTGGATGGGGGCAGCTTAGAATCAGGAAAGGAGCATCAAATTAATGTCGTGTTTTTAAGGGCAATTCATACACAATCTCATTGTCTTTTGAGTTGTGAAATACCAAAAATAAATATAATAAATGTTCTTTAAGTTCAGATTTCTTAGTGGGATATTGAAGATTAATGAATGTTGTCTTTAAGTTCGTGCTTCAAATGATATATTCGATGAGTTAAATTCAGCAAAACCATCTCATTTCATGTTTCTTCTTTATAATTTTGTCTACTAAATTAGAAGTAATTAGTAACAATTATATTGAGAGATGCAACTAAATAAGCCAGTTGAGTTCGTACAAGTTTCAATAATTTACAAGTTATCAAGCTCAACTCAATGAGTTGATGAAGGGTAAGTATAGATTTTATTTGAATTAATCGATTAATTGGCAACATAATCAAGATCGATCACGAAATAACTAAGCCATGATTTTATTATTGTTAAATACTTCATCGTTTTTGATAGTGTGGTGATAATAAATTAAAATATCAAGCGTGTGAGACTATGGGGATAATGAGTTCCAGGTGGTGCGATTGGCGGGCGGAGTGAGCGAGCTATGGTCGGAGCCCGCACTTGCATGGCAGTAGCCACGTAAAAATGTTGCATTCTTCGGTCGTGATGCCTAGGGATCCAAGCATCGAAGGCCAGCGTTGGTGCTCGATGATTCGGATAGCATCACAACATCTCGGTCCTATACGCATTTCATCATGATAAAGAACGTCACCACTTCTCCACTACAAGATTGGAGTCCAAACGAGGCATCCCATCCAATTTAAGAGATGCTAAAAGGGTCGATTTTGACTCAAGTTAAGCGGTACTTTAGCAAAATTGAAAGGAGATTTGAAGGGTAAGCCATAGTCGATAATTTTTCGAGTTTCAAAGGCAGTAAAATTTATGAAGAAGCGAAGTTACGAAGGAAGAGGAACTGGGAAAATGAAGTGGTGAGAAATTCAATTATGATAAATAAATATTAAATTAGTTTTGGATTAATTCAATTAAGATTAAGAAGTGTTTTTAGGCTGGTAAAGCTACATTGTGCGTTCAAATTTTTTTTACATAAGCTACGTTATTTCGCAAAAAAATATTCTAAACGAGATAGAATTTCCTTAATTAATTGGGGGCATGGAGTAGATAGGGCACAATCGTCCTCACTCCATCATCGTCCCCTCCCAAACCTGCTCCATTGATGCAACACGCATTTCTAGAATGCTTTTCTCATTAGAAATTCTTTAAAAAAAAAAAAAATTCAAAATTTTAAAACTAATTTCATAATAAATTTAATACGATGACGACATCAATGACTTAATTCTGTCAACTAATTTTTCCAGAATACACTTATATTCGATTTTTCTAGGTAGGTTGCAAGAACCATGTAGACCATGGGCCCACAGTCCCCACCTTCAATTCCATGTTTGCCAGTGTTAAAATGTACAATTTAATCAATACACGTAAAGGTTTGAGCCACTTTCTAAAAAAAGTTGATCTCTAAAAATGGTTCAATCCAATTTTGGTGCCTGAAACAGACCTCAAACATTGTTGGATTACAACTTTCTTGAGACCCTTGGGAAAAGCATGAGAAAGAAAATGCTCAAATAGTACAATTCCTCCATCGCTCAAGAATGAAAAGGATGATTTCTTGATATAATTAATATAGTATCATAGCTTATTTAGTTGAAACGTCAAACGAGCACACGAATTTCCATAAAGACATTCTTAAAGGAGCCACCATATTGAAAATGCATATCACATTGAAAACACAGAAGGGTTTTGGCTATTCAACTTAGAATAGTGACATTTAAAAGTAACTTTTAACTTTTAAGTATATTTTTTAACATAGTCAAACAAGTAATAAATACAACCGTCCTATTCTTTTTAGGAAAATGCTAAACTAACATAGGAGTGTCCATGGCCCCCTATTGGAGGGGGGTGTCACACCTTTATGTGCTCCTTATGTTTGTATAGCACATCCCTTCTTTTTATTTATATCCACCCATTTCTTACTTTACTCTCTATGTCCTTTTCCCTTCGAAAATAATTCTTGAAATTCCAGTCTACACACACATCCGTTGACATTGAAGTTTTCTTGTTAGAATCAAGAAAATGGCTGGCAATGAATTGATTTTGTTGAATTACTGGATAAGCGTGTTTGGAGCTAGGGTTAGAATTGCACTGGAAGAGAAGGGGCTTAATTATGAGTACAGGGAAGAAGATTTGCAAAACAAGTCTCCACTGCTCCTGCAAATGAACCCAGTTCACAAGAAAATTCCAGTCTTGATTCACAATGGAAAACCAATTTGTGAATCAAATATTATAGTTCAATACATTGATGAGTTTTGGAATGATAAAGCTCCACTTCTGCCCTCTGATCCTTATGAAAAAGCTCAAGCAAGGTTTTGGGCTGATTACATTGACAAAAAGGTATATACCATGTACTCATTTTATCCTTATTGTATTTAAGAATTACTCTTAATTAGTCTTTCTGTTTGCCCCATTTTTTAAAACTCAATTTTCTTATCAAAATCTATTGAAAATATAATTTGTAGCTAAAACAACCAGAGGCTTATCCTTAAACTTTGAGTTACAATTGTGGGATTTTGTAATTGCAGTTATATGATTCTGGGGGGAAGATAACATGGTATAAGAACAAAGAAGAGGCAGAAGAAGGCAAGAAAGAAGTGCTAGAAATCTTCAAAGTGTTAGAAGGAGCATTGGGGGACAAGCCTTATTTTGGAGGTGAAAACTTTGGATATGTGGATATTTCTCTTATTGGATTCTACACGCGGTTTCATGCCTATGAAACCATTGCCAATTTTAGTATACAGGCTGAACGTCCTAAGCTAATGGCATGGGTCAAGAGGTGCTTAGAGAGGAAGACTGTTGCCAAGTGTCTTAGTGATCCCAAAACTGTCTATGAAACAGTGCTCAAGTTCAGAAAGATTAGGGGTTTGGATTAGAGTATTAAGGAGTTCTTTATGTTTTAGAATAAACCCGAATAATCGAATTCGGCAGAGTTATCTGTCGTTCGTGTTAGGCTCAAGAGGAGTTACAAGTCTTAGTCGTGTCTTGTAGTGTCGTGATTTTCAATGTTTTATGTAATAGGAATAACACTTGGTTGTGTCCCATAGTTTATTGGTTTGATTATCTGCATTCGGACATCGTAGACTTATGTGTCATCCGTATTGAGGTTAGGTGTTGGAGTCTGAGCTGTGTCTTATTGTGTGTGATTTTTAATATATTTTGTAATAATGAAAACACTATGTTGTGTCTCGTAGTTTATTAGTTTGATTATCTGTTTCGTATCTTTCTTGTTTTCCTTAAAATTTCTGCCTTGAAATCAGCAAAAGAACATAAAACTAATCTTCTTGGTTTTTTAAGGTCATTGTCTTTTGGGGGTGTGAAATACAAAAAAAAAAAATACGATAATATCGGCAGAAAATATTTTCTTTTTCACGTCCAAGTTTCATCCTGAAAATCCGTCTATAATGGAGACATGATATGATATTAGTACTAATGAACCAATTTCTAAAAGCGAAAAATTGACCAATATGTATATAAAATAAGTCATGTAAACTCATAATAAGTCACATACTTGATACTTGTTTATTACTCAGCATGCTTGAAGCTTGTTGCATATGTCGACTGCATCCACATTAGAATATAATTGTGTTGTACGAGACAATGTTGTGTGTGTTACGATCTAGTAGTTGGAGTTGAGTTGTGTCATGTTATGTGGTGATTATGTCCAAAGAATAACATGGTAATTGTAGTACAACTTTGGGATGTCGATTCCAGAGAAAGATAATTAAAAATACTTAAAAAGGATCCGAAAGGTGAATGTTCTTTTGAATGTGTGAAAAAAAATTATTAATTTGAATGAAAATAAAATCAAGGTTTAAAATAGTGAAGCGTCTACATTTCCTCTTGGATTGGGTCACTCATTATCAATTATTCATTCTTATAACTCATTCAGAGATGCTTGTTTTAAATTTTTTAATTAGAAGAAATGTAATTAAAATCAATTTAATTCAATTATAGTTCTAAAGATTAATTCTCTTGCCATAGCATTCATACTTTTGTTTACTAGGAAAAAAATTCAAAAACAACCATATATTTGAAACATAACGCAGTAATGAATGATATTAGTAAATACAGATAAATGAAATTAAAACTTAAACAAGTATTTTAATCATTTACTAGAGAAAGTGCGATTGAATCTATGAAGAATTTAATAAAAGTTTAATCAATCTCAAAATACTTTTATGAAAAGAAGATATAAACCATATAATTGTTTAAAATGAAAATTTAAATTTATGAATCAAATAATGTTGAAATCACATAATCCAATTGAGTTCCTTCTTAACTTCACCAAGATGTTTGGTTCACCATAAAATTGTTGGTTCTCTTGTTTTTCCTCCTCGAATGTTTTTCAAGAAATGTCCTTTTTGGCTGTCTTCTCGTGTCTTTAAAGTCCCCAAGAAGATTAGAATTTGAATGGGTCAAAGAAGAGTCCAAAAGGTTAAAAATTATCCTTTTTTCGCTACGGAGCTGCGGCCCCCACTACCGAAGCTGCGGTGCCTTTTTCCAGGCAGAGTGCTGGCGCAGCATCGGCCAATTTTTTTCTTTTTTATATCCATTCTTCATTTGGATAAAAACCCGAAATTAAACACATGAATTGGATTAGAAATTATTTTAAAGTAAAAAGAACACCACCTCAAGAACACGAATTAATTCCTATAATTTCTATTTACTTTTTGGCAGTTTAGCATAGTAATTTGGTGTTTAAAGTCCACTTTCGTGCACTTATCATGTGGTGGCTTTCAATGTGCTTTATAATAAAAAAAAAAATCCCGTCGTGTCTTGTAATTTATTGATTTCATTGTGTGTGTGGTTGAAAGACATTTTATTTTCCTTAGAATTTGGATGGGGACAACTTAGAATCAGGAATAGAGCATCAAATAAATGTTGTGTTTTTAAGGGTAATTCATACACAATCTCATTGTCTTTTGAGGTGTGAAATACAAAAAATAAATATAATAAATGTTGTCTTTAAGTTCAGATTTCTTAGGGATATTGGAGATTGAATGTTGTCTTTAAGTTCATGCTTCAAATGATATATTTGATGAGTTAAATTGAACAAAAGCATCCCGTTTCATGTTTCTTCTTTATAATTTTGTCTAGTTTAGTAGTAGTAATTAGTGACAATTATATTAAGAGATGCACCTAAATAGGCCAGTCGAGTTCGAATATGTTTCAATTAATCGATAAATTGGAAACATAATCAACGATCGATCACGAAATAATTAAGCCATGATTTTTATTATTGTTAATACTTCATCATTTTTGATAGTGTGGTGATAATAGATTACAATATCAAGTGTGTGAGACTATGGGGACAATGAGTGCAGGTGGTGCGATTGGAGGGCGGAGTAAGGGAGCTAAGGTCGGAGCTCGCACTTGCATGGCAGTAGCCACGTAAAAATGTTGCATTCTTCGGTCGTGATGCCTAGGGATCCAAGCATCGAAGGCGAGCATTGGTGCTCGATGATTCGGATAGCATCACAACATCTCCGTCCTATATGCATTTTATCATGATAAAGAAGCCACCACTTCTCCACTACAAGATTGGAGTTCAAACAAGGCATCCCATCCAATTTAAGACACACTAAAAGGATCGATTTTGACTCAAGTTAAGCCATACTTTAGCAAAATTGAAAGAAGATTTGAAGGGTAAGCCATAATCGATAATTTTTTGAGTTTCAAAGGTAGTAAAATTTATGAACAAGCAGAGTTACGAAGGAAGAGGAACTGATAAGATGGGAAAATAAAGCGTTGAGAAATTCAATTATAACAAATAAATGTTAAATTAGTTTCGGATTAACATTAAGAAGTGTTTTTAGGCTCATTTTACGTAACGCTACATTATGCGTTCAAATTTTTTTTACATGAGCTACATCTTTTCGCAAAAAATATTCCGAACGAGATAGAAATTCCTCAATTAATTGGGGCATGGGGTATGGAGTAGATAGGGGCACAATCGTCCTCACCCCCATCATCGTCCCGTCCCATACCCCTCCATTGACGCAACAAGCATTTCTAGAATGCTTTTCTGGTTCTAAATTCTCTAAAATAAAAAAAATAAAAAAAAATCATCAAAATTTCAAAACTAATTTCATAAATTTAATATGATGACGACAGCAATGACTTAATTCTGTCAACTACTTTTTCCAGAATATACTTATATTCGATTTTTCAAGGTTGCAAAGAACCATGTAGACCATGGGTCCACCGACCCCACCTTCAATTCCATGTTTGGCAGTGCTGAAAGGTACAATTTAATCAATACACGTGAATATTTGAGCTACTTTCTTAAAAAAAATTATCTTAAAAATGGCTCAATCCGATTTTGATGCCCTTTCAGGTACCAAACAGACCTCAAGTATTATTGGATTACAACTTTCTTGAGACCCTCGGGAAAAGCATGAGAAACAAAAGGCTCACATAATACAATTCCTCCGTCGCTCAAGAATGAAAGGAGTGATTTCTTGATATAATTAATATAGCTCATGTTACGTATACATTAAAATTTTCATTTTCATTTTCATTTTCATTTTTCTACTCATTTTCAACCACACATTCTCCATCAATCTACTATTCCAGAATACATTCTTTCAAAATATAGTATCATAGCATATTTAGTTGAAACGTCAAACGAGCACACGAATTTCAATAATGACATTCGTAAATGAGCCACCATATTGAAAATGTATATTATGGGAAAAATCTCACATTGAAAACACACAAGGGTTTTGGCTATTCAACTTAAAATTGTGACATTTAAAAGTAACTTTTAAGTATATTTTTAGCATAGCCAAACATGTAATAAATACAACCGCCCTATTCTTTTTATTTATATCCACCCATTTCTTACTTACTTTCTATGTCCTTTTTCCCTTTGAAAATAATTCTTGGAATTCAAGTCTTACACACACATTCGTTGGCATAGAGGTTTTCTTGTTAGAATCAAGAAAATGGCTGGCAATGAATTGATTTTGTTGAATTACTGGGTAAGCATGTTTGGAGCTGGGGTTAGAATTGCACTGGAAGAGAAGGGGCTTAATTATGAGTACAGGGAAGAAGTTTTGCAAAACAAGTCTCCACTGCTCCTGCAAATGAACCCCGTTCACAAGAAAATCCCGGTCTTGATTCACAATGGAAAACCAATTTGTGAATCAAATATTATAGTTCAATACATCGATGAGTTTTGGAACGACAAAGCTCCACTTCTGCCCTCTGATCCTTATGAAAAAGCTCAAGCTAGGTTTTGGGCTGATTACATTGACAAAAAGGTAAACGGTGTCATCTTAAGAATTAGGGTCCATCTTTTCCTTAATATTATGCATTTATTTTGTCTTTATTCTATTTTGAATTTACTTTAACATGCTTATTCGTTTGAGAATACTAATCTTGATATACGTGTACTCATTGAATAGTATATGTCAAATCGAATGCCTCATATAAGGTTAGTGGCTACTCTATAACCTAGTTAAGAGTAGCAACTCGAGTTGTTGAGTAGGTGGTACGTTAATTTAATCGATGATCACTGAATTTTGTTATACGTTCATTGAAATTTAAAAAGTTATTGTTTTCTCACTGAATTTTGTAATAGATTACTAGCTCACTCAAATTTAAAAGATTACTCGTGTTCACCTATATTTGAATAAAGTTTCCAATTAATCACTCATGTCAATTTCATGAGTGTTATCTATAGTAAAGTTTAATTAGTAACGAGTAACTTTATTGAAATTTAGGTTAGGAATGAGTAAACTTTTAAATTTCGATAAGCAAGTAGTAACATATAATAAAATTCAGTGTGTAACAAGTAAAATTTTAAAGATCGATGAGCAAGTAGTAACCATAGTAAAGTTCAGTGGTCATTGATTAAATTAACTCAAAAGTGGGATTAAAGTTCTATGAAAACAACAGCATGTAACCTTATTTTTAATTTAGTAAGCTTTTGAGCCCGACAGTAGAAGTATGCGCGTTGTAGAACTTAACTTAAATTTTTGTGTGTCAATGTTATTGTTATTTATATGTTTACAATTGCGCAGCAGTTGCAGATTTACCCTTAACGTGTTATTTACCCTTATAACTTTGAATAACAATCTTGGGATTATGCAATTGCAGTTATATGATTCTGGGCGGAAGATAACATGGAGTAAGAACAAAGAAGAGGCAGAAGAAGGCAAGAAAGAAGTGCTAGAAATCTTCAAAGTGTTAGAAGGAGCATTGGGAGACAGGCCTTATTTTGGAGGTGAAAATTTTGGATATGTGGATATTTCTCTTATTGGATTCTACATGTGGTTTCATGCCTACGAAGCGATTGCCAATTTTAGCATAGAGGCTGAGTGTCCTAAGCTAATGGCTTGGGTTAAGAGGTGCTTAGAGAGGAAGACTGTTGCCAAGTCTCTTGGTGATCCCAAAAATGTCTATGATATAGTGCTCGAGTCTAGAAAGAGTAAGGGTTTGGATTAGAGTACTAAGGAGTTCTTTATGTTTGAGAATAAACCCGAATAGTCGAATTCACAAGAGTCTGAATTGTGTCTAGTAGTGGAGTGACTTTCAATGTATATTTTGTAATAATGAAGACACTCAGTTGTGTCCCGTAGTTTATTGGTTTGACTATCTGTCTTCGGACATCGTAGACTTATGTGCCGTCCGTGTTATGTTTAGTAGTTGGAGTCTGAGTTGTGTTTTATCGTGGGGCGATTTTCAATATATTTTGTAATAATGAAGACACTCAGTTGTGTCTCGAAGTTTATTAGTTTGATTATCTATTTTATATCTTACATGAATGTTGTCTTGTTTTCCTTAAAATTTCGAGGGGCTGCCTTAGAATCAGCAAAAGAGCATAAAACTAATCTTCTTGGTTTTTTAATGCCATTGTCTTTTGGAGGTGTGAAATACCAACCGAATAATGCTACACCTAGGGCGTGTACGAGTGTCATTATTCATACCAAAAACTAATACATTACGTCCAAGTTTCATATTGAAAACTCGTTACACAACGGAGACATTATATGATATAAAGTACTAATGAACCAATTTCTAAAATCGAAAAATTGACGAGTATGAACACAAAACAAGTTATTTTGCTTTTATAATAAATCATACATTTGTATTTTATTACTTAGAGCATGCTTACTAGTTGAATATGTCGAATGCATTCAGATTAGCATAGAATTGTGTTGTACGGGACAATGTTGTGTTGTGTTACGATATAGTAGTTGGAGTTGAGTTCAGTTGTGTCGTGTCATGCTATGTGGCAACTTTCAATGTGCTTTGTAATAACGAGACATTTAGTTGTGTCTTGTAATTTATTGGTTTAATTATGCGTGTAGTTGAATGTCATTTATTTTCATTAGAATTTCGGAGGCAGCTTAGAATCCAGAAAAGAGCATCAAAGTAATGTTGTGTTTTTAAGGGTAATTCATACACAATCTCATTGTCTTCTGAGGTGTGAAATACCAAAAATAAATATAATAAATGTTAGTCTTTAAGTTCAGATTTCTTAGAGGGACATGGAGATTAGAATGAAGAATTGAAAACATATAAGAAAATGAAATTACAATTTATTTTCTTTCCTCTCTTGCTTATTTTGTTGTTAAAAGTGACTTGTGAGAGACTAGAAATAGTGCTTCACATGCCTTAACAATCAATAAACCATAAAAGGCGAGTGCTGAAATATACAAGATTGAGTTGTATACATCAGTCATCACCGAAGTTATTTTCTTACGATAATAATTAATATAAATTCTATATTGCACCATTAAATGGTCGTCAAACAATATTATTTATTATGTCAAGTCAGATGAGAAATTAGGGATTAAACACGTTCGTATGATAAAACTTAATGCGACTTAGTTTTGGTCCTTTGAAAATAATAAAAAAGTAACCTTATGCAGAAGGTTTTTTCCTTCCAGCTTTTTTTACCTATAACGCAGTTGAAGCACCCTTCTCTTGTGTCCAAGACGAATAATCCCTCCTAAAATTATTTGCTCCCCGCTTTCTTTCAAATTCTAGGAAAAAAAATAGTTTCTATAGGGAATCTCCGGTGGACGAATTTTCCATCTCCATTTTTTTTCGGATCCTTCGAGAAAAAAATTTATTCTTTTCATAAAAAAATTGGAGATAGAACCAATAAAGATTTTTTTGGCTTAAATCGTATGATAAACTCACAATTTTTAAAAAATATTTTTTGCTGACTTGACTTGATATATAAAAGTTTTTTGAAGACATGTTGACACTTAATGATGAAATGTAGAATTTATGTTAAATCTTTTAATTGAGTCAGTTAGAAACTTGAGTGACTCCATACTTCAGTGACCATTGAAGTAATTAACCCGTACAACATTTCAAGAGTCTATCTGTCCCTAGAAGAGAAGGAAACTCAGACCCCTCACCATCCTTCTCTTAAGTACTCAGTTATTCAGTGGAAAATCACAAGATAGAGACACATACATGAAAATTACGCACAACACAGATGACTAATGCAAGATGGTGTGTTTTTGTACATAAATATTTTGGAAAAATCAATGCGTTTACACTATACAGTGATGATAATGAAGAATAACTTAGAATCACACAAGACTCATGTGGCATAGAGCAACCCAAATTGGATATGGCATCCTCAATTTTGCACCACTCTTCTTGACCCTTAATCCATTTGTCGTCTTCTTCAAATCCTTTTTAATAAATTTGTTTTATTCAATTTTTCACTTGTCATACTTTTTTATGGGTCCATTTTCTTTCAAGTTCATCTACTAGTCCCTCCACTGGTTTTTTCAAATCTTGACTCTCAGGTTTTCTTCAATTTCTCTCTCGTTTTCGACGTTGTCTTTTCCTTCACAACTTCAATATCTAATGTTTATTCTTGAGTTTCACTAGTTTAAGGAAGAATTTGACTTTTTACATGTATAAGGAATTCATTGTATTTTCTGTGTAGTGTCATAGAGGAAATTTTTAACATACAAAACATTATTTGTGGATCTAATTACAATACAGTATACAATGATCAAGATTCTGGGAAGGGACACGCGAAGCATCAAGAATAAAGATGGAGATAACTAATGTCACCGAGTATGAGGCAGTTGCCAAAGAAAAGTTGCCAAAAATGGTGTTTGACTACTATGCATCAGGTGCAGAGGACCAATGGACTCTGGCTGAGAATCGCAATGCTTTCTCAAGAATTCTGTAAGTTGCTAAAGTTACGTTTCTTCATGAAGATTTGGGGTACCCGCCTTGTTCATTTGGCTCGTTATGTATTAACTCTCCAATGAAAAAAATAACAGGTTTAGGCCTCGGATTCTTATTGACGTGAGCAAGATTGACATGAACACTACCGTCTTGGGCTTCAAGATTTCGATGCCTATCATGATTGCCCCAACAGCTATGCAGAAAATGGCTCACCCTGAAGGTATGTAGTCATTTTGCCAGTGTCGAGTTGGCTTGGGCTATAGTTTATCGGTGTTCTCTCTTAGGATGTGAAAGTATCATATGGAAGAACAGTTAGCACTTAGCACTCTGATGGCATGGTTTATCATTTGTGCAGGAGAGTACGCTACAGCCAGAGCCGCATCAGCAGCTGGAACAATTATGGTTTGTTTTCTCTCTATTTCAAGTTCTGTTCATCTTCACTCGACTATGCATGCTATGATGGAGAAAATTTGTTCAGACATTGTCATCATGGGCTACTTCTAGTGTTGAAGAAGTCGCTTCAACAGGACCAGGCATTCGGTTTTTCCAGCTTTACGTAAGATTAAAGTTGCAACTTACAATTTATGATTGAATATCTTGTTCTTAAGATGCATATTGGAGTAATGAATCTATTGAATCTTCATCAGGTCTACAAGGACCGAAATGTTGTTGCTCAGCTAGTGAGGAGAGCTGAAAGGGCAGGTTTCAAGGCCATAGCACTTACAGTGGATACACCGAGGCTGGGACGCAGAGAGGCTGATATCAAGAACAGGTGCAAACTTTGATTCTAATATCATCTTGTGGGTCCCACAAAATGTGTGGATAAAAAGTATATTTTGTGAGTTGATTGAACCACTTCACCTTTAGTGAGTGAACTATTCCAAGTTGTTATTTTTCAAGAAAACCTCTGATTTGCTCTTGTACAGATTTGTTTTGCCACCCTCCTTGACGTTGAAGAATTTTGAGGGTTTGGACCTCGGGAAGATGGATGAGGTAAGCGGCAACCATAACATTAATGTTTTAAATTCTCTAACATATCTGCCGACAACATTTACAAATTATTTTGATTCGCGTATTGGCTGCAGGCTAATGACTCTGGATTAGCTTCATACGTTGCTGGTCAAATCGATCGTACTCTGAGTTGGAAGGTACAATGCTCCCCTATATTCTTTGTTCGTTCTTTTTACAAAATAATAAGAAACACGAATTGGATAAGCCGAGCTTTTCAATCAAAATCATGCGCAAAAAGTAACTTTTGAGTTACCTTTAAGCGCAACCATACGTGCTCTAACCAGAGAAATGTAGGTTCAACACAAATTTAAACTAACAATTACATTCACTTAAGATCTGTAAAGCGGACTGTGATAATGGTTTCTTCATGATTATGAACAGGATGTGAAGTGGCTCCAGACGATTACTTCAATGCCGATCCTAGTGAAGGGTGTAATCACTGCTGAGGACAGTAAGAACTAGAACAGTCGAGACCAATTTCCCTTAACTTGTTGTTTCTTTCGTATATAGTGAAATGACTTTTTACGTGCCCTGCTATACAGCAAGGCTTGCTATTCAGAATGGAGCAGCTGGTATTATTGTATCCAATCATGGTGCTCGCCAGCTTGATTACGTCCCTTCCACTATCATGGCTCTGGAAGAGGTAACCTTCTCGTCCAAGAAAATATCATATTTGCACAGCAAAAATGTGGATGTATTCTTTTGAGTTGATTGGTCTGCTATTTTTGTTATCCTTACTGATATGATGCAACGTCAGGTCGTGAAAGCTGCACAAGGCCGAGTGCCAGTGTTCTTGGATGGAGGGGTCCGGCGTGGAACAGATGTTTTCAAGGCATTAGCGCTAGGAGCCTCTGGTATCTTTGTAAGTACAAAAACCCAAAAAAGTTCTGTTGACACGAACTCAATCTCTAATTTAAATTTGTGGTCTCTCAGATCGGTCGACCTGTGGTCTTCTCATTGGCTGCAGAAGGAGAAGCCGGTGTGAGAAAAGTACTCCAGATGTTGCGAGACGAGTTTGAGCTGACTATGGCATTGAGTGGCTGCACTAGTCTTAAAGAGATCACCCGTAGCCACATTGTGACAGAGTGGGATGCTCCTCGCGCTATTCCAGCTGCCCGGTTATAGAAATGTGCATCAAATGTACGAGAGACTTTGGAATCGACATACTTCATTTTCTCAAGAAAAGCTTGTTTTATTTAAGAATCCACATATATGTTGAAAATGATTCGCTTTTGAATGCTGATGGAACTATATGTTTTCATAAATGGCCAGAGATGCCTTCGTTGTATATTCTCTCTTCCGAATATCAATTTCCAGGCTTCTGTAAAAGTGTATCCATGTGTTCTTAGCTCTTGCAAAATGTGAGTATGGTTTGAGCTTGATTCATCTATACAAATAGTTAGCATGTTTGGTAAGGTGGACTAACAATGTCGACTAAAATTTCAAATTTGGGTGCCGGTAAAAGAATTTTAGGACTGGACTATTATATAATTTTTTATATTTTAATTTTTTTTTAAATGTACCATTTCATCTCTTTGGATAGCTGTTGGAACAATTGATCAACGCTAGGATTCGTGCCTCAAGACCACTGTCCTAAGATATAATTACTTGTAAAATGCTAGAAAATTATGAGTTGTGTTGGGATAAATTGAAAGGATGAATATGTACAAACTTAGAGAAATTTAATGAGGTAATGGTTTCAACACTTGTTGAATTTTGCATAACGTCACGTTTTACTTATTGTACTTCGACTTGCGCTCCAATATTCATTGAACTTTATAAAGTTGCATTCCATCGCTCGTCGACTAACTTCTGTCTACAACCATTGCTTACGTGGATGAGGGATTTCATATGTGACCGATTAAATATATCCAACTCAGAAATTAAATGTCACATCATTATGAAGAAGAAGAGCAAAGCAAACAAAGCACGCCCAAAAGTAAACCAACCCCGTCTCCCAAACACACCATTAAATGCGAAAGTGTGAGATCAAAAGCTTATTTCAGAAGCACAACCTCCATCACCAGAAACCATTGCATATCTGAAACCTGAAATTCCCAAATCCCCTTGAACCCTAACCCCCAAATCAAAATTGATCCAAAATTAATGGATCGTAAAGCGTGATTGTTGAAACCATTGATGTGGAGGTAAATTCCAAAAAATTTCCCCTTTATTTTTTTTTAATATCAGCTTGTTTGTAATTTACAACAAATTGAAGGTATTACCTTTAGTCTCCAAAACTCATCAAAATTAGGCAAGTTGTTGTTGCAATTTGTTGTCGAGTTTGATATGCGCACGTTCGTTATATTTATGTCTACCGCATATTCATGGATGCAAACCTTAAGAAAACCAATTTTCCAGTGAAGAGGCTATAGACTCCTAGGAAGAAGATATTCAAATGAAAGACTTGAGAAACTCAAAGGGTTGAAGGACTTGCTAGTCGATTGAACGTTTCATCATACCCAATCAACAGAAACTTTGATAAAGAACATTAACACTTCAATGTATAAACAAAAGCAATTTCCTGTATTTTCACCGCTGAAATGTACCACTCAGTTTGACTGAAGACTAAATACTTCAAAAACCACAAGGTAAACTTTGATTTCCACCTATATGTATCTATCCATTTCCACGAAAACAAAGAAAAGTAGAAGTGGTTGTACAGGAAATTCGGTTTCCATTTCCACGTTGCAATCAAACGGCAAAGTGGAATTCATTTTCTTTGAATGTGACATTTTCCATGAAATTTGTTGTAATCAAACGGGGCTGAGCAAAAACAAAAACCAGCAATAATCAATCACTTTATGCTTTCGCTTTAGTCATCATGTTCTACGCTGTTAGCATGCGTTTAGAAGATTTTAACTCATTTTCCTTTAACATCTTCCATTTGTCAAACATCCCATTATTGTACTAACCGAAGAAGCATCGACTGTTGTAGATATTTGAAAGTTCAATGTACGAGTATTTTGGACACCAAGTATGGAATCAAAGGAAATGCGTTGGCTCTCCACAACTTGTCATCCCGAATCGTAGTTAGGGGCGGTTACCTCGCCATCACGACATTTGTCACTGCTGCTACCGTTTCTGGGAGTTGGCATTGGCTTAATGTCTACTTCTTTGGTTCAGGCTGCCTTCAAAAATTTCACAGAAGGCTTCAATGTGCTGATGTCCCGCATGTATCCTTGCATCTGCTCTTGATCTGGAAGGCTCATTGGCAGTTGTTAGGTGTGAATTCATCATCCATTTCTTCAAGATCAATTTGCTTAATCACCACTTGTGTGCCAAACGATGGTCCACCTTCATTACCATCAATTGAGGTCCATATTATGACCTGAACACGGATCTTGTTCATCAACCAGTTCTCTTGACTACATTTTTTAACGATTTGGGCTCGGGCCATTGAGCAAATCAGCGAACTGCCCTCCACTTGACCCTGGAAGTGAGCTGAAGCCCATTAAAATTTGAAATTGGCCTCCATAATTTTGTGCCTTCAGCTGCAACGATACTTGCAGTACCAACAATCACGCTTCCCGGTCCGTCGATTGTGGATCAAATTTCATTTGGGGTTAGGGTTTACGGCCATTTTGGGAAGAATAAAGCCTCTTGTTTATTGTTTTCTTGACATCAAGTTTGACACCATGTGTAAATTCAAATTGTGTTTGGCGGGAAAGTATGTTGTTTTTAAAAACGGCCCAATGTGATACAATGTCAAACTTGATATCAAAATTAGTGTACTTGTAGTATGATTGTTTTGGGAATTACAAATTTCGGAGCTGTAGTGGTTTCGGCAAGAAATAGAGGTCGTGTTCGATACGAGGGTTTCATCTCACAAGCCATGTTTGGATTTAATGACATGGCATTTAATTTTTGAGTTGGACATATTTAGCCACATTTGAATTTCTTTTTTATTAGCAACTTACTTATTCAATTATAAGTAGCTTTTTTAGTTCAGCCAAACATGTACTTGTGGCCTCATATAAAGAAGAAATTATGTGAAAAACAGAAAATCTAGTTGCCAACTCACGGTCTGTGCTCCAATATTCCACCGGCTAGGGTTTTACTCTCACGCGCCGCCGCAACTTTCAGCGATGACAAAGAAACGTGCGAGAATAACTAATCCAGAGCCGTTCTTGGCAGATGACTCCAAGTCTCTCTCTGCCGCCTCCTCCAAGAAACGCTCCAAGCCACCCAAGCCCCACCAGCTTGAGCAGAAGCTAGTGCCCTCGGGCATGAGCTCGAAGATTTTGAAGGAAGCCTTGTCTCAGCAGAAGGAAATTCAAGAGGAAGAGGAGAAGCAGAACCCGAGTAATTTAGTATTTTCCGAAGAGCATGGAATTAAAGACAATGATTATGAGGAAGAAGATATTGATGACTTCGGAGGATTTTCTGAGACGCAGAGTCAATTTGGACAATGGGATATTGAGGTTCTCTCTTGACTTCTTTCTTTCTTCTTACCGTTGCTTTTTTAGTTCATATATATATATATATATTCAAAGGATTAATTGTGCTCCGGAGTACATTGCAGAAATTGAGTGTGAAATTTCTGGTTTGTATTGGATATGATGATTTAGTGAAGAGAATTTTGTTATGCATAGTTGTTAAATTTCTTTTGAATGGATGCTGGATAAAAAAATTTATTGAATTTGTTGTTTAAATATGTTCTGTATAAAGAGTAAGATAAAAAAAGAAAACCTTCAATTTGGGAACACAGTTTCATGGAACGGTTTATGATTCAGTACGTCTTTCAAGTCCTAAATTTGTTTATGAAAGTTGCACCATTATCATTGGGAAGAGCATTTTTAGGTCTATATCCAAGTCCTTTAAGTGGCCCTTCCATGGATTTGTTGTTGTGTTGATCTTACCGTGGATATTGCAGAATATATTTGTGATGTGAGTAAATATTCAAAGGGGTAGTGGCTATGTTAACAATGATGATATACCTCTTTCTTGTCAAATTAGATGTTGGAACTAAATGCCAAGCTTAATATATTGTTCTACTGAATGTCCTTATATTCTGTGGAATGTAGCATATTTTAATTGAATTAGTTATTTCTTGCAATTTCATTTGCTGCTAATGGTTATGATTTTCAAATTCTACTTTCTGAAAATATGGATGTCTGATTTACATGTCCAATTCACATGTATTTCTCTCTTGGATGTAGCACATTTTTGGTTCTTTTCCTGGGGGTTTTGAAAGGATGATATGGGCTCTTTTGAATTGAGAAAATGAATCAATAACCAAGTACGTTCAGTTTGTACACCTACTTACTATACCATCTTAAATGAAGAGTTTGTGTTTCTTTCTTCTTGACAAGTTATTGAAGTTTCACATTCTTAATTTTGTATTACGTATTTTCCGCTGGTTACCCTCGATTGAGGATGCTCAACACGAATGATACTGGGTTTTCTACAAAATAATGTTGGGATTTGGCTATTGAGAGGCCAATGACATATACTACTGTGAAGTTTATTTTCTTTATGGGCTTGCCTTTTGTATTGTTGTATTCATTCTTCTTATGCATTTTCTTGGTAACAACATAGGATCAAATAAACGAGGAGGATGAGAAGCTTCTGGAGGCCTTCTTGTCTAAAGAAAATCGCCCTCAGCGCACGTTGGCTGACGTTATTCTTGAGAAGATCAAAGAAAAAGATTCCCAAGTTTCTACAGGTTTTGTTTGTGATATTATCATATTAAAAATGTTTATGGGTTTAAAATTACTCACTCTGATGATACTACATCTACTCCTACTGGTGCATGATCTTTGTAAGAACTTAAGATATTCACACATTTTTTCAAAAGGTGGCTTGTAAACATGGCCTGTCATATTAGCAATATGACAATGTTCTGAAACTTTATGGTTGTGTTTGATGAGCTACAATTTTGAATTCTGTTGTCTGTAATTGTTTTCTAGGAGAGCAAGCACTGCCCAAATTGGATGACTCCATCATAGAGTTGTACAAGGGGTATGTTAGTTATCTTCTGCTTAATATTAGTTGTGGACCTTTCTTTTCTTTTCTTTTTTCTTTTGAGTTAGTCATCCCTGTTTCTAAGGCTACTTATGTTGGTTGGTCTATTATAATGCAGAGTTGGCAAGCTACTTAACAAATACACTTTTGGCAAGATGCCGAAAGCTTTTAAACACATACCTTCTCTACAACTTTGGGAGGAAGTCTTGTACCTGACTGAGCCTGAAAAATGGTCTGCAAACGCAATGTATCAAGCCACAAGAATCTTTGCTTCTAATATGGGTGTCAAGAAGGTTGAACGCTTCTACAAACTTGTCTTACTACCACGCGTCAGAGAGGACATCCGGAAGAATAAGAGGCTGCATTTTGCCTTGTATCAATCTTTGAAAAAGGCTCTGTACAAACCGGCTGCCTTCAATAAGGGGATTTTATTTCCTTTATGTGAGGTATAAAACATTTGAATGGGCATATTTAGGAGAGCGCTTGTGGCATAGGATACTTAATTCTAGTTTAATTCCCAAACTTGCTTTGCATCTCCTAACTTACCTTGTTTGTCCAATATTTGTGATAAGTTCCTCTTAGAGGAAGATATTTTAGACAAGATTTGTTGCTTGAAGTACATTATATTTTGACTACAAGAACCAGTGCAAAGCAACTAGAATAAACAATGAGAATGATACATTTTTCAATTTAAGTGAATATTACTGTTTGGTGGCTCTTGATTAAGTTTTTCTGATTTTCTGCAGCATTTAGCAAGGAAAGCTTGTGCAAGTTAAGAGTGTCTTGCACTCATATTTTTTTAAGTAATTCATTGGTTCCTTCATGTCTGTGGAAAATGCGAGGAGTTTATATATAGTGTCAAGATGGATTCTATTTCCGATGCATTGCTTCTTTTATTATATTCCATAATTTGAATCTTACTACACTTCTGATAGACATATTTATGTTTTTTTCCTCTGATACAGTCAAGAACTTGCAATTTGAGGGAAGCTGTCATTATTGGGAGCATTATTCAGAAGGTTTCCATTCCTCCTCTTCATTCCAGGTATCACGTCTTTTCTACTAAGCCATTGTATAGACCACCCTAGGAGAATGTGTAAACACTTAATACTATTGTATAGCCAGTAATATACCATAAACTATTGCAAAACAATCCATAATACACTAATTAGCAAAATTAGAATTCTTACTTGCATACAAACATAAAATAGATCTAGAAAATATTAAGTTCTCAAATTAGTAATCATGTAACAAAATCATAATCTATTACTAGAAGTGGACACAACTCAAAATTTCTTGTATCATCACTACTAATATGTTCTTGAACGGAATCGTTGACATTGTTTACGCCATCCTCATTTTAAGCACTCTTTGTCATCATCGTCCAATTGCAATGATATATTCTCCTTCCATTTTCCTTCATATATGTAAAAATAAGAAAATAAAAGATCCCTCCAAACATTTTAAGTTAAAGAGAAATAGCTTAAAAATCTAAGACAAATAATTAAACGTTAGAAAAATTTAAAGCAAATGGGCTAACTCCTTAGTTGGCTTGAGGCTAAGCCTCACAAATGACATTTTAGGTGTTCTATGATAGCCTCACGTGAGGTGGGATTTGAGGCGTAAGCCTCAAATAGTTTTTTTAAACCATGTTTATAAAGCATCTTTTGGACACTAAAGTTAGACTTCAATAACTGCTTAATCTTTTAGCAAGCCCTTGATTACTGAATCTTTTTGTATATGGAAATATATAAATGAATTTAGCATACTTGAGATTTCTTACAGTTTCTAATGGGTATGCAGTGTTGCACTATTGAAGCTTGCAGTGATGGAGTATTATGGCACTACAAGGTATACATATTTTCACAGATGTCACACTGTATTTCCTCCACTCCACTCAGTTAAAGCATCTCTAATTTCAGCAGAGAATAATAAATGACTTAATCAATTTACCAACTCATTAATCAAATTTACATTGTTGTGTTAGACTGTTAGTTCTTCAGATATGGTAACTAGTTAAAAGTGCTGATATAAGTGTCAAATTAGAAAATGAATTTAGAATAGAATCATTTTGACATGGTTAGTGCTTATTTTGTATTTTCTCTACCCACCTCCTCATGGTGAAATTTATTAATAGAATCCTTTTGTATTCTGCTGCAGTTATTTTATAAAGCTACTGATTGAGAAGAAATATGCATTGCCATATCGTGTACTGGATGCCCTGGTTGCTCATTTTATGAGATTCTATGAGGACTCCAGAATAATGCCTGTGATCTGGCATCAGTCACTTCTTGCATTTGCACAAAGGTTATTTCTCCTTTGCTGGTTTTGGATGTTGACATGCATGTTTGTTCTTTGTTTCCATCAATGAGATGATATATGAGATTGATTATTGTGTACACTATCTCCTGTTCTGACTTCGTAAATTGTGTAGGTACAAAAATGAGTTGACAAAGGAGGACAAAGCTAGTCTCAACACTCTAGTAGAAAGGCAAAGACATAAATTGGTAAGTCAATTAGCCAAATTGCGGTTACCTACTGTTTCAGTTTGACGGGTACTTGTATATTGTGATCTTATAAATTGGTATTTCTTTTTTTAAATGCAGGTTACTCCTGAAATATTAAGGGAATTAAATAACAGCCGCAACCGTGGGGAGAAGGACGACCTTATGTCAATATATATCCTTTTCTTTGATATGCGAGTTTATGTTTTTTATTGTTTTGCTTGATCTTTCTAGTTCTCCTTTCTCTTGTTCACTCTGATTGGCACTTTTCTTGTTACTTGGATATGCATAACGTACCTGACAATCAACTTCTACGAATGCTTTATATGATATTCTGTTCTTTCACCTCTATGTACGCACATCAAGGGAAAACTCAAACTGCAATGTAGTCAAATGCATGATTGTGATAGATAATGTGCATGTTTGGCAATGCTTAAATTATAACTTAAGCTGGTCAAACATTGTACCCACACATTTTGCAGGACTCACAACTACTACCTACTTGTTATCCATTAATCCCTTAAATTTAAATTCATGCACTCCCAAACATGCTAGATAACAATTCTCTTGGTGCATGTCCAATTTCACCTATCATTAGTACTGTGTTGAATGAGGACTCATAAACACGAATCAGGTACTCATCAGGGAGAAGTTCGCCTTATTTCACATTCATCTCCAATTTACTCTTTTTTTTTAAGATTTTTAGTTATATTCTCGCCCTTTAAACTTGTGTTTCCTTGACTCCCTATTACCGACTCCAATTTCCGTGGTTAACAAAACAATACAAGAAGATAGGTTTGATATCCCTGATGTACCTATGGAGGAAGACTAAATACATGTTGCAGCAGCTATTTTCGTGGTAAATTGCTTTCCCCTTCAAATTAAACCCGTCCACTGGAAAAATCACTTCAGCTTAAATCTTGTCTGCTGCAGCGCATAACGGCAACTGTTTTTCCATAGCTTATTCTTGGCATTTGAGTTCCCGATGCAGGTTTTACGCAGTACTTTGGCTACAGGGACTTATTGGTGTCCTAGACACATTTAACTTTGAGCGAATGTAGTTGCCGGAAGATGACCCTGTGCTCGGGTTAGATGGAGCTACCTGGTATTGTTATCCGTCGAGGATTTTGAAATTTTGCTTAGAGCATTCTTTAATGTTGAATTTTGTGAAGATGCATAGAATTTTCAGTTGCAAGTATTTTGAAGTGGGTTTTATTTATTTTCATTTTTAAAATTTTGTAATGGAAGCGAGTTTGGTAATTTATATTTCATTTATTTTGAACTCATTATTTTAATAACAATAAATCAATTATATGCCAAAATATCAATACTATTTTTATTTGACATATGATTGTTTTTTTCGAAATTTAATGTATTAAAATTATATTGTTTGATCATAGTAATTCGACCAATAATCAATAAGTCACTTATTTTGATGGTACTCTTTTATTATTATCAAAATAATTAAAAAAAATCTTGTAAATAATACAAAGGAGACGTAGTGATCGAGAATAACTGCTTATGAGAACACAAATAAGTTGTTTATAAATAAACAAATTATTTTTTATATACATATTTCGAGAAATTCGGAAGGATTATTCTCTTATTTTTATTTATTTATAATTTAAATTATTTATAAACACCGTTTAAAAGGGCACGTGATTGTTCGGTATGACGTGAATGAATATAAAATGAAATTGAATTTTTTTAAATAAAAAATTCTAAACCAAATTTGAATAGAAGATGTTAAAAAATAATTAATTTGGGTCCAAAATGTTGGAAAAGTTGGTTGGCAAAAGGGTGAGTCATGAGAATAAACACGTCAAACCTAAATAAAATCAAGAAAACAATAATAATAAATACGACGAAAATACGGATTCTCTTTGGGTTCACCGTCACCTTCTCCTTTTCCCCCTCTGAATCTCCGCCCCCCTCCATTTTCAATTTTTTCTCAATACCTTCCCTATTTAATCTCTCTCAGCTGAACCCTCCATTTTTCTTATTCTCTTTCTCTTTTACGCTCGGACATTCTATAGAGAAGGGTGTTTTTGTATTGTATAAACATGGCTGCCATGCTGCAAGCAATCGGAGTAGCATCACCTTCAGTTGCCTTCTCGGATCACTACAATAAATCCTCTGTTTCGTCTATTCGATCTTTCCCAGGTTTCATTTTTTCTCTGTTTTTTTGGTTCGTGTTCGTTTGTTTTGGATGTATTGCCTTATGTTACTGTAAAGATCCAAGAATTGTGTAAAAAATGAAAAGATGGGATTTTTGGTTTGTGGGTTAGGAAAATGATGTTTTATTGAGCTTAGTCTTACAACCCAAATTAGATTATTAAAAGATCCTAAATTATATTGAAGGAACACAATTTTTCAAATTTGATTTATTTCTCTGTTTAATTTTTTGTGTTGTTTTTCTCAGTCATCAGATCTGGTTTGAGGTCCATTTCGGGTTCTGTTCATGGAAGCTTCAAGCCAGGAAAGGTTATTACCAAAGCAACTGCGGTCAGTGTCTTCTTTTTACCCTCTTAATGTTTTTCTTTTTCTTTTTTTGTATTTCTTATGTCTAAAATACTCTGTTCTATTGTGATATATGTGGAATTCATCAGACACAGACAGAGAAATCTGCTTCCACAACTTCAAAACCTGGGTAAAATTCTTATTGTATAATATGCTTACTTCAGTGTATTTCGATCTGTGTGTTTCTGCTTGTAGGCTTGACATTTTGATTGCTATATTTTGGTTGTGGCATGCAAATTTAAGAAGTTGAATTGGCTAGGATATGAAGAAATACTAATAGACAAAATTACACTGTACTACAATTTCAAATTTGATATTTTAGTGAATCCTTCTGCACCATTTGTCGAAGCCTAAAAAACTTTTGCCTTGTGGTTTGAAGATACTGCTTTTCCATCTATATTGTATTTAAATTAGCACATCTCAAGACTATTTTGTGATGGATATGTTGGCACATTTATCAAATGCATTCCAAACATTAAAGTAGTATGTACCTTTGTAATGCTCAAATCTCTATGAACTTGTGATGTATTGCACTAACACTTTAGCTGGTGCGTATGTCTAATGGTGATACTGAGTGCAAGAACCTAAACACTTGATTCTTGAACAAATTTTCATATCCTGCTCAGTAGAGTTATTTATTTAAGGTAAGACATACTGTTACAGTCGGAGTCACCAATGTGACACAGGAAGAGCCAGTAACATAGGAAATCCTGAAAGTAGGATGTTAGAGATGGATATAGTGTTGTGATGAGGATTTTTTGTTAATAGGTAAAAAGTGTAGAGAAAAACTAAAAATGAACTATATTTATGATAATGTGAGCATATGCCTATAACTGTGAGTATTAATGATTGGTAATCGCTTATGTTATGAAGATGAAGTCTTGGAGATTGATGTTCTAGTGTGGAGGAGTATGTTGTGTGTAACAACCATTTTTTGGATACATTAGGAGGCTTCAAGAGGAAGCCTTCTGATTCACATTTCTAACTTCTGAATTCACAAGAAAACTGAATCTACCTTTCCCAAAGATGTTTTGGTATTTTACTAAAGGAATAGTACTCAACAATTTCCTCCCCCAAATCTTATGGTCTACTGGTATCTTATTTAATGCAAGGTCCCATAAGGATTATTATGGTGGTCAAGATATTTTTGTTAATAAATTCTAGATGGGAGGCTCTGCAGAATCTTTCAAACTCAGGAGTATCAAAGACTGCTATGTAGAATTTTTTATTGTTGAAATTTCCAATAGCCATTTTCAAAAGGCTGGTGCTTTTTAAGTCTAACTCGCTCTAGATGGTTGGTGAAATTTGTCTCATCAAATGTTCTAGATTGGTTGTGGAAGATTTCTAGACTGTAATAAGTCAGACAGAGTGCATCCGTAACACTAAAAGAGGCCCCAACTGGGTGGATAGGGGGTGGCAGCAGTGCTGAAGTGTTCTGTTTCTAATTATATTGTGATCTGTGTAGTGGTATAATCTCCATGTGTTATTTTATATGCTATATTGAAACCATGGCACATGTAAGAAACGAGCTTTACTAAGCTGACATGCAAAATCACGTTTATATGGTCTTTGGATATTGTTTTCTAAAACCTGCAATACCACTCATGTTTTGTAACGTTTCGTAAGTCTGAATAATTGAATTCTTGGAAAAGTCTTAGATAATTATTTTACATGTGTAGGCACGAGCTCTTGCTGTTTGAAGCCCTTAGAGAAGGGCTAGAGGAAGAAATGGATAGAGATCCCAGGGTCTGTGTCTTTGGTGAAGATGTTGGCCATTATGGAGGTTCATACAAAGTTACCAAGGGACTTGCTGAGAAATATGGAGATCTCAGAGTGCTTGATACACCAATTGCTGAAAATTCTTTTACGGGCATGGGTGTAGGGGCAGCTATGACTGGTCTAAGACCAGTTATTGAGGGCATGAACATGGGATTTCTTCTATTGGCTTTCAACCAAATATCTGATAACTGTGGTATGTTACACTACACCTCAGGTGGGCAGTTCACTATTCCAACAGTTATTCGAGGACCAGGTGGGGTTGGACGCCAACTTGGGGCAGAACATTCGCAGAGGCTCGAGTCTTATTTTCAATCAATTCCCGGGATCCAGCTGGTTGCCTGTTCAACTGTTTACAATGCAAAGGGTTTGATGAAGGCTGCCATCCGTAGTGAGAATCCTGTTGTCCTTTTCGAACATGTGCTTCTTTACAACCTCAAGGAGAGAATAGGACTACTTCTTATACATAACAGTCTGGAAGAGGCAGAGATGGTGAGGCCTGGGGAACACATTACAATCTTAACATACTCCCGGATGAGGTACCATGTCATGCAAGCTGCCAAGACTCTTGTCAACAAAGGTTTTGATCCTGAGGTCATTGACATTAGGTCTTTGAAACCATTTGATCTCTACACAATTGGAAATTCTGTGAAGAAAACTCACCGGGTGCTTATAGTTGAAGAGTGCATGCGGACAGGCGGCATTGGGGCCAGTCTTACAGCAGCAATAAATGAGAATTTCCATGATTATTTGGATGCACCAATTGTTTGTCTCTCCTCACAGGATGTGCCAACTCCTTATGCTGGGACATTGGAGGAATGGACTGTGGTTCAACCAGCACAGATTGTTGCTGCTGTCGAGCAGCTCTGTCAGTAACTTCTGCAGGAGTAGTAATGGGATCTAGTTGAAGACTCGTTTCTGTCTGCCATAATTTTTGGCAACGTTCCAGCCTTGTTCACTTTGTATGAGAATCTTCTTGTATTTTTGTTGCTATTTCATTTTTTTTGCTGGAGCCAATGTTTCAGCGCGAAACTTTGTTTGTTTAGTTATTTATTTTTCAATCTGAAACTTCAACATGAAGACTCATTATATTCCATTGTGTCAGTGACGTATATAAGTGCCATTAAAGTTCTGGCTACTTTGAAGATGTAAGGCCTTTCTCATGTTTCTACGTTTACATAATAGTTAGCAGCATCTGGAGAAGGCTGTTGTTATTCTATACGACATGTGATGTCCATATATGCCTTGAAGGTCATTATTTTTCTCTCTGATACTTCCTATGACTTTTCAGTGAATGCATTAAGCTGCTCAATTATGTGTCTTTTTAGCCTTTCCATAACAGTGAACAGAAAGGAATGGTGAAAAGGTTCATGTAGCCAACCTCAAATTTGTTCAGAACAAGGCTTAGTTTGATGTTTGTACGAAGCCAGATAGGTGTTAATGGTGTTCTCAACAGGGGATGGGCAATAATGCTTCCGTCAATTGAATTTGAACACCTCTTTTCGGATTTCATGTCCCATAAATTTCTGATGGTATTTTTGTGATTTTTCAAATCCACTGCCTGTTTAACCTTGGAATTATTCCGTTCTCCTTGACTCTGAATATAGATTATCAAAAATCTGACGAAGTCATTGTTAAAACTAGAAACTTTATCATCTGTCATATACATAGAACATTCATTGACTTCCATCAATTTCTTCTTTATGAATAAGTTGATGTACTCAAATGTTTAATGTCTAATGTAATGAAAGTAAAATGCTTCCTTCGGGTGCCATTTTTTTTTTTTTTTTTTTTTGTCCATTGGGACTGAATATTTTGGTTTTCTGATATACATCACAATGGAATAAATTCCCATTAAGATGCCGTAGGAATGGCTTCAACAACCCCGTCTCCACTGGATATGTTCTTGAGAGTACCCTCAAAATGGGAAATTTTTCTCTCCCTCCTCCAGCCATTTCATTTCGGGTTAAGATATGAAAGCACATTTATCTCTATAAGAACGGTTTCTGAGGTGTGAAGTGGGAGAGAAAAATGTCATAATTGAGGTTTTGAATAAGACGACCTTTTGGTTTTATATTTTTTCGATGAAAAAGGAATAAGAATGAGAGGGTTAAGCTTTTTACATCCTGGCTTCGAGCTATTTTTCCGTAGGACCTCCCCTACAGTGTCATCACTGCAGTAGAGTTTAACCACTAAGTTCAGGATGGATTGGTGTGGTTTGATTGGTGTGGTTCCTCTACGCCTTCCATCTCTAGTCTGTTTGTCTCTACTTGTGGATGAAGTTTTCATTTTGCATAGCAATTTACTTGCCTTAGTCCCATTATGTTTATTCTTACATGCTTCATAAGAACTAGTACCGGATAATTGGCTGTTCATCGGTTTATTTAGGCTAATTATCATTTTTCTCCATTAATTGAAGCCCATATCAGTAGGTATAGACTATGCATTAGACATGTTTATATGCATTTGCCAAAGCAATAGTAATAACTGGTCATCAAAATATTATTTTCGTTCCTATACTCCTTATTTGGTTTCACATTGCTGGTTGGAGATGTTGCTCATTTTCATGCAGTCAAGTTTCCTTTGCATTTCCCAGTGGATTCCTTTCAATTTTCGATTGTGAATGACGAATTTCGCAAGGCTGGCTGATACACTTCCTGATATTCTGTTCGCATGAGGTTGATATTGAACTTTTAGCCGGAGAAACGTGTGTCATGTTTTCTGGTTCGTCTTCTTTCTGATATACTGAACTGATTGTTCAATATTATCAAATTCCAAATCATTTCTGGTTCCTGATGTTCCACGTCGAATTGGAATTTATCATATTGTTTGATTAGTTACACACTTGCACGCTGCACCTGGAGAGCCTATCTTGCTTTAGCTTCAACATTTTTATATCTTTGTTAGTTAAGCTGTAATGTAAGATAGGTGATGAAAGAAATCTTTACTATTGTTTAAATGCTTGCTGGATTTTGAATGTTAGCAGTCATGTGGGTGGCTCATCGTTACTACAGTTCGTAGTCAAGATCAAGAATCAGCAAATATGACATGAACTTACCTAATGAATCCTCTTTTTCCATCATCATCCTTTTCAAATTATGGTTTGTTCATCTTCTGTTGTTCTAGGTTCGACTTGTTGGTGAACAAACTCAAGATAACCTCGGACCCGTTCTAAAATAGGATTAGGAGTAGCTTCATAATGCAAACCCTAAAACATAATGTGAGGTCGGACGAGAAGCTAGCCCATCAAGCTCAGCCATGTGCTGCCGTCTTTTAAAGACATCATCATTACCCCCCTGAAAAGGTATTCCACCAATAATGCCGTCAAGTATCAACTCTAACGTCAGTACATCTTCTTCCACCAATTAGGAAAGAGTAAACATTTTCTAGGCAGCAAATAATTATGACCTAAGCAACAGCTACATTCTAGGCGATATGATATTCTTGAAGGAGCAAGTATCATCTCTAACGTCAGTACCTCTTCTTCCACCAATTACGAAAGAGTAAAGATTTTCTAGACAGCAAATAATTATGACCTAGGCAACAACTACATTCTAGGCGATATGATATTCTTGAAGGAGCAAGTATCACCTCTAACGTCAGTACCTCTCCTTCCACTAATTAGGAAAGAGTAAAGATATTCTAGGCAGCAAATAATTATGACCTAGGCAACAGTTACATCCTAGGTGATATGATGACGTGACCCATCGACCTCAGCGATCAATGAAAACTCTTCAACCAAGGCGGCGACATACATTTCGAGGTTAGAATTGTAGCTTGATGTGATGGAGGGTGGCCAACTCTTGGTTAAGGGCCAATAAATAGGGATATTGGTACCCCACTTATGGCCGAACGTAATACACTTCAAACTCTCTTCAATAGAAATTAATCTTTTCTTTTACAAAATTTCAGCAATTGCTCTACTTAAGTCATCTTAAGTCAATATAAATTTGCCATGTCATTTTTAGTCATCAACACGACTAAACAACTCCACTTAGCAATCTCTGGTTGGACGATATGGGTTTAACCGATAATTAACTTGGGTTAGCTACACAAATATTGGGTATGATGTACAGGTGTAAGAAAAGTAGGTGTCTGATACTATATTTAGTAACAGATGATCTTTTTCTTGCCCTTTTAAGTTTCTTAAAGGCCATGCAGATGCAGATGCAGATGCTGATGCTAGCTTTAGTTTCTTTAATGAAGTCAGTAAGATTTGCAGACAAAATCCCTGAGAATGTTGTCTACCCTTTTAAAACTGTCACAAGCTAAGCTGTATTTTGTGCGGAAAACTTTCTGGAAAACTCTTAAAAGGCACATGTTTGCATGTAATGAATCTGACTTTAGTAAAACTTCATGTGTAGTTTTAGATTTGTTTCAGGAAAGTAGGACACTTGTATGATTCATAATTCAGTATTGTGGTGATGCAGGTTTTATGATAAATTTCTCAACCGTATTGAAGTCGAGCTGATTGAGGCCGAAGAATTAGTAATGTAAAATGTGACTAATAGCTATATTGAATGAGGGAGTGGCATTTTTCTCACAGCTAATCACTCTATGTCAAAACGCCTTGTTCCATTTGGTGCGAATTCCCTCGATCATTAGTATAGTGGAGGTGTTATCCGTTTTACAGTAATGAATGAGTGTACGAAAATAATGAATAGACCAGCAAGTATCACTTTGTGATCATATGCTCTTTTGACTATAATATTCGATTTCAGTCGAACTTACATGTATCTAATATAAGATGAATAATTCTGTTATTATACATCAATAAAATAGTATAAATAAGTTAGGTTTTGAGAATTTTTGATAAGACAATATCCCTCAATAGAAGCCATTGTGATTGATCATACTCCATAAGGAAAGAGGCATGGAATATGCTCTTTCTTCTTTTTACTTTTTTGGGTATCATTACACATAACATAATTAAAAAGATGATGCTAATTGACTTAACACATGCAGTGTTAGATGAACATCTGTCCACTTTATGGCCATAAAAAGTAAAGAGGTTAGAGTGGTTGGGACCCACCTTATAATTTATGATGTTATTATTCTAGAGCATCCCATAATGGCCCTTGAATTCTTATAATAAGTTCATGTAAATAATGAGAAAATTGTGATGGTTGAAGTACCTCTCTAATGGCTAATTATTGATTCTTTGAAAAAGTGAAAAGATAGTAAGTTGAGTATAACTCGATATAAAGACGATAATATTGAGTTTTATGAAATATCATTAGTCATTTTAACGTTATTGTACAACTTAATGTCTAAAAAGTTATGTCAAAATCATAATGGCCCTTCATTTCTTATAATAAGTTCATGTAAAACAATGAGAAAATTGTGATGGTTGAAGTACCTCTCTAATGGCTAATTATTGATTCTTTGAAAAGTGAAAAGATAGTAAGTTGAGTATAATTCCATATAAAGACGAAAATATTGAGTTTTATAAAATATCGTTAAGTCATTTTAACATTATTGTACAACATAATGTCTAGAAAGTTGTGTTAAAATCGAAAACGCAAAAATTAGAGTCAGAATATTTTTTGCTACAACAAGAGATGGTGATACAGGAATTGAGATACAGGACAATGAAGCTTTCTTACTCCTACCACTCTGGAGACCCCGTCACAAAACCTTGGGTGCTTGTAGTCGTATTTAGCTAATCCCCTAAGCTTCTGAAGTCGATATGAGAAGTAAACTCTGAAAAATTTAAATATATTTAATAAAAATAACTTTTAAATTTAAACCAATTAGAATAAAGATTTAAATACTTTGTAGGAATGAAGAGGACCGTTAACATATAAACCTCACCTAAGACTCAACTGTCAATTATAAAATATAAGAAAGAAAGAAAAAAATAATTAATTATTTAGGTGAAGGAGTTTGTCTACCTTAATTAAAATAGATTAAACAAATTCACCACTAATATAATGGATATCATGATAAATCAAAGTGATGCTAATTTTTTAGTTTTTTACATTAATATTCTTTCCCTTGTGTCCCCTCAATGGGAGTCCATTTTCCCTTTAGATGGACTATAAAAAAAAAATAAAAAAAATCAATAATTAATTATAATTTCGTGAGGATATCGACGGTTTTTTATTTACAATTATAGGAAACTTAGGAGTATTTGTAACTTTTTTTGCAGTGAAATATGAATCGTCCATTCTTGCCTAGATTCTTTAAATTCATGGCAAAGGAAACTTTCTCGTACTAGCTAACGAGTAAAAGGATACAAAAGTAACGTCGTTTTAATTTTCTTTATTATATTGGAATATTTTTAATATGATAAAATACAATATGCACAAAAACAAGCATGATGTTGATATGTTGAGTGGTCATGTTACTCAACTCACATGGTTTTGCATTTATTGGATATGTATAGCCATGAGCAGTAGTAAATGAATTAAAAAATATACAAGGTAGTCAGCAGGTGGGACATACTACTAACAACTCAAAATTACATTTTGCACCTTTATCTTTGTTCATTTCCCAATAATTACCACAAATATTTACTTTATTCCAATAATGTATAACAAAGTGCTTTGAATTGAATACAATGAAGCACTTGGATAATGAATTTAGTGTCAAAAATATTGCATTACAAAGTGGGATGTGGTTCACTCTAATCATGCAAATAAATTATTACTTTATTTCTTATTTGCAAAGTCAAAATGGAATAATTGATTGCAGATATCTAGTTCTCTTTAACCAAAGTCAAACTTGAACAGTTTTCCTTTTAAGTCGTGCATTTCAAAATTAGAGAAGAAGAACTGAAGCATTTTAGACTATGCTACATATATCGATTTTTTTTATATAATTCTTTACCGACTACTCATGATAGGGGGTGAGGACCACATCTTGAGATTTTTTTATTCACGTGGGCCCCTCGTGCATGTGAGAGCGGGTAAATAATTCAGTAGATTTTTTTATATACAAACATCTTTATCCAAACATTTTAGTGTGCAAACCAAGGTTTAAAAAAAATAAAAACTCAAGTCTCCATCAAAGTATTATCGATTTTTAGTCTATCCATCTTAAGTATTGACGTAGTACGACACCGTAAATAATAATAAAAGGATCTTGTTTATAACACATAAATAAATATTGCTCCAATTTCGTTCGAACAGACACGAGAAATACTGAAATTCACCAAAGAAAGAAAAATTGAAATATTATTAATCAAAAAATAGTTGTAGGGTTTTCAAACCCTTAACGCATATNAAAAAAAGATAAAAATACCCTTAAACTAACTCAAAACATAAAACATTAAAATAGATTCCTAAACAATGAAATTTTGTCCCGAAGTTTGATGATGATAGTGGAAAGAAAAAACTCGACAAAACTATAGAAAAAAAAAACGCTTATGAATTGTCGTTCATGTAAATCTGACACTCAAGTTAAAAGTTGCAAGCATTTTCGTGGGCCTTTCTTATTTCTCTCTCTCTCTTTTTTTTTTTTTTCCAACTGATCTATAATCTTTTCTTCTAACTGTTCCGTATCAAGTATATAGTAAAAAGAAATAATTACGTATAAAAACTACAAATCGAGAATGTTATCTACAAGTACCTTAGACGTTGAAGAAAATTTATATATTTTTAATTAAGCGGACTCGACTAATCTTTACATTTTTTACGTTGGTAGTGCGAAAGAGAAATTATTCTTGCAACTTGCAATACATCATTTAATAGTGATGTCTCCTTTCAATTCTATGTGTAAAAATAGCATGCAACATAAATAACATGGGTACAACTTTGGATCAATAACTCTAAAAAGGTCCCATACATTGGTGTAGATCGAACAAGATTAAAGGAATAAGATATAAAATATTCCTTCAATGTCTAATCGAAGATACAATGGTATACAAATACATACAATATTATCATTGGTTAGAGGACTTCATTTATAATCCACATCCACCCCTAATATTCTATTATTGAAAAAAAAAAATACCCTTGGACCAATCTCTATAGCTCCACGTATGTGACTTTTCATCAATATTATTGCATTTTATATTTCCTGGAGACCAACATGATTGATAAAAATAACATAAATTCCATTCTAAAATGGTCAATCACTTAAGAAATAAATAAATAATCATAAAATCGACCTCTTTTCCAAATGCGATCACTTCGTTTAAAAGTTTGATATAATTAACAAACATTTTAAATCTCGCTCTAAGGTGTTGTCTCGTGTCAATTTCTTTACAGTCGAATCCAAGAAACTTCGATTGATGTATCAATATGCGATTGGCCAGTTAAGAAATCCAATATGGGGAAATAGCCAATGAAAGGTTGACACCAAATATTGCTGATTTGCATGAGAATTGACTAATGAAATTTACAGTTTCATCATCTTCCATCACAATTATTGAAGGTGGTCTCATTTTTCCAACTTTGGACAGTCATTATCATAGTGATTCATTAATTTTTTTATTTTTTTGTTTATTTTGTTTATTATTAACTATCACAAACCTTAGAAAATGACTTTTCCTGAATCCCATAACTGCAGCATGACACTTTTACCTTAGCATCACAAACTCATTGGCTCATTTATAATGACCCTATGTCCAATAAGATCCAAAAGTGAAATTTCACGGTCGAGATTATTAGACGAACCAACTTATCTAAAAGTTTAAACATAAAAGTTGTCAACTCAACCTACTTTTTATGCGATTGTATATGTACAAGAAACAGACCCATTGGCTCATTTATAATGACCATTTGTCCAACAAGATCCCAAATGACATTTCAAGGTCGAGATCATTAGGCTAACCAAATTATCAAGAAGTTTAAACATAAAATTTCTCGACCCAACAATCTCTTTATGCCATTTTATACGTACAAGAAACAGAGAAAAAACAGAGGAGAAACAGAGTAAAAACAGAGGACCTGTAAATATATACTTTCTGATTCATACAATACGTGAAAGAATAAGCAAAAACCAGCTGAGCTTCAATTTCTATAAATATCCTAAAGCTACAAGCTGGTTTGCTAAAACCTCTCACATAAAATCGTAAAGGGTAAAAAAATTTATAGCCACCTAAATCCATATGAAAGAGTGGTGTTCTAGAACAGGAAGGAGATTCCGGGGTTGTATCGCAAAACATCCCTCTGGTAAATCTTCCCTGCGAAAATTGAAAGAAAGGATCTTGAAATGCGATGGATTAGGCTTGATCTGCTAGGTCGTTAGCGCTTATGAATGTGCCATGGAAACCATAAGGAACTCTTGATGGAAGCTTGACTATGGCCTCTAATTCCATAGTCATGGCATTAACAATTTGTAGCTCTGATTTCCATGCCTTTTCGTCGTGCACGAAGGCTAGAATATATCCGTCATCTTCTGCTTCACAATTAGGATCTTTCGGGAGGAAAAATGGCTCGCCACCATATTTTTCATCACCATAAAAGTACTTGTTCACTTCACCTGTGAAAAGATCAACTTTAGCAAAACCAGAAACTTTAGGCCATGGCTCTGCAATGGCAAGATACGCGTAGCGAGTTTTTCTCCCGAGCTTGTTTCTGTTCACCATTCCTGCCTCCAAATTCACTTGATCCTTCTCAGACATGATAGGCCTCCTAGAAGATTTTCCAGTCTTTAAATTTAGTCGAATTTCGGATAAAACACTCTTCAATCCTTCGTCACATTCATTGAAAATCGAGTCGGGTGGAGTCATACATGAACCAATGACCACAATTTCATCAGTTTCTGGTTCTTCCCATGCATTCCAGAGGTGAAAGCAGAAGCAATCAGGCACTTCAACCCACTTCATACTCGAAGCATCTTTTGCGTACTTATCCAATACTCCGAACCTCGATACTTTTTCCTTGTCATACACGACGGGCGAGCCACCTCTTATCATTTCTGACATCTTGAACACCACTTGCTGATCAGGCACAATCACAAAATTCTCTGTAATAGCAAAATCATGCATCATTGTTGGCTCCGAAACTGGGATTTCGACATCCTCAGATTTGTGTCCATTTCTTGAAAATCTGAAGTACTTCAGATAAGGCTTCTGTATCACATCGTAGCTTAAGGCAAAGAGTTCACCGGTAATTGGGTCGATCTTCGGGTGAGCAATCATGGTGGATTTTAGCTGCTCGTCGAAATTGTATCGTTCGACAGTTTCAAGATCACCAGATGCAGTCACACGAACATGGTAAGGCAAGTCGTCTTCAGACATGGCTAATAACCGGTTGTTGAAATAGGCCAAACCCGCGTTGGCCACACCGGTGCCTCGACTATGATCAACAAGGCCAAACATTCCTCTGGCGTAGAAAAGCATCAATCTAGCTATACCAGTGTGGCCATGTAGTTCGCCAATGGCTTTGGGAAAAACCGGGCGCCCCAAGGACCGTTCTTGAACGAACCTCTGAGTTTCAGTGAATCTACAAGCGTAACTCGCAGAGCCATCCTTGAATTGCACAGTGTGGATCATTCCATCTCCATCAAAGAAATGATGACCCGCAATTGGCTCGAATAGTGGATTAGCACCGTTTCTCACATACACCCCTTGAATAGATTCCGGGATTTTCCCTGTCACCGGAAGTCTCTCCCTGACGGGCTGTTCTGGCACAGGAGAGAAATTCCCGGCAATCTGAACTCTCGGGTCTGCTGTTTTTGGCAAAGGGTGCTCAAGTTCGTGCACAGTCAATGCATTCTCCACAGTATCCAAGGCCAGTGAAGCTGCTTTTTGAATAACATTCCATTGCATCTTTGAATTTTTCTCCTTTTTGTCAGTAGAAGGAACTGTAAAAGAAGGTGGCTTTGGTTTCTGAATGGTAGATTGCTTTGGATAATGGATAGTTTGTAGAGAGCAATTTGTTAGATTAGTGATTTTGTGCCTAACCCAAGAACTAGTTGATGGTGTTACAGCAGCAGCCATGGCTTCCCAATTTTGTATGAGTGAAAGTAAGATTGCGTGTTTTCAGTGTGTGTATAAGGTGTGCTATTTTTGAGTTTGGATAGAGTGAGTATTTTGGTTGATGAATGAGAAAGGCAAGAGAGTGTGGAATATATATAGAAACGAAATGTGGAGAAGGAAGTCCACTGCTAACGTGTAGAAGTAAACCACGTGTTGGATGAACGAGGAGGCGGACTGGACCGGACTGAACCGGATCAGACTTTTTTTTTTTTTTTTTAATTCAAATTGATTTTGGTTATAAAGAGGAATAGTTGTCTTTAGTTAGTGTGTTTCTGTTTTTACTTTTAGGAGAAAATTATCTTTATTTTTTTATTTTTTTTTTTTGAAAATTAATTTTTAAAAGTGATTTCTATTTTGAAATTACTTTTAGAGGAAGTCACGATAAATTAATTTTCTTTAAAAACTCTTCTAACTATCAAAAATACTTTCATTAAATTAATTTAACGGAATTCAAAAATAACTTTTTAAATCTCAAAAACTCTTTTAAAATTTTTAAAAACTAAGTCAAACGTCCCTTGATAGGTTTTGGAATATTTAGATTGACGTGACTATTTGTGTTAAATACCTAAAGGTCCTAAAAGAATAAATTTGACTTCGAGAAAATTATTGAAACTTTAGTTATCGTCGTATTCTCGTTCTAGGAGAATAAATACAAGACAAAATGACTAAATGTTCATTGTTATGGATTAACATCGAACTAACAAAATATATATCAAATCTTCATAGCAAATTCTCTTTTCCCCTTCGATCGGAAATTGCATTAAAGACTTGTTTTGTAGAATTTTGAAAAGCTAAAAGTTGCTTCTGAAATTAAGAAGTTATTTTTTAACATGTTATGATAATTTTCTAAAAATACTTTGTTTCGCTTGAAGAGTTTTTGGAGAAAATTAACTTAAGATATTGAAATAATCACAATTTA
>CAIGRN010198807.1:0-10549 GCA_903798345.1 Fraxinus anomala | reverse complement strand
GAGTATATGGTTCTATATTATCTAATTTTTTACTTGTGAAAGGCCATGCATGTGTTGGTTTGTTGGGATTGAGTAAAAACAAAAAATGGATTATTTTATTTGCATTGGAAAGATAAAATAATTTTTAAAAGGAATGAATAATTGTTATATAATATATTTTGAGAAATTTCCTTGCATGGTACCGGCAATTATGACTTTGTACTATTGATATGTCAACTAACCTTAGTTTGAAAATTGGTAAATTGCCTCGTTTGAGTGTGAAATTTATTAGTTCACAAACACATGCATTATAAAATTGAAACAATGAGCAACTTTAGGCCATTATATAGGAAAACGCGTGTCCAAATATTATGATAGAAAAGTTATGGATGGTTCACATGTGTATCTCACGTGGAATGATTATATTATATCTTAAATAAGGAGCTCAAGTTGAAAATAATAGATGAATGATATTTTCTTTTTTTTTTTTCTTTATTTACTAGAACATATGCTTAGATACGATAACAAAGAAAGGCTTTGAAAACGTGAATTAACAATCATTTTATTATATCAAGGTAGGATTACGATGTGCAAGTTGTTAGTCCCGTTTAAATTATTTATTTTCATGTCGATAAATATTATGCTAATGAAAGTTATGATATGAAATGGTCATCCGGTATCAAAGATATGATATGTTATGAGCTCTTACTGGTTTCTATGATATGACGATATGATATTTTTCACGCAAGATTTAAATATTTTATTCAGGATTGCACCATTAATTCGTGTCATATTGAGTATTCTCATATACTCACCCATTTTTCCCTATTTCACATATTAGAACGGGTCGTTGGTTGGCAGGCAATTAGGTGAAATCGTAGTGTCAAGATTTATAGAACTCACTAAAAATAATTCGGTGTAATAAAACATTTTTTTCTTAATTTTAGCAATTTTCTTAGTTATATTTCGTAAGAATTTATTTGGAAATTTAAGACATGTTTTATTTGATGATTTAAAACTGTGTTATGCTTTAATTAACATTTTATCATTTATTTAATTAAATGAATATGCATGATTTTTATTTATTTTTTTATATTTATTTGGTTATGAGATGTTATCTATTTAGTTGTGCCCGTCAATTTCATATATATTTATAATGTTAAAATTAATAGTTTTGGTAGCGATTTATGAAATTAGATTTTGGGTCGTTACACCATGACTTTTCATCCATTGAGAACCCACCTTAGACACTTGAAACGAAGTAAAGCCATTGTCACTTCGTTTGTGCCCAACCAAGACTTGTTCAACAAGAGAAGAGATCATAAAACCATATATTTCATCACTCCAATGTACATGAAAAGTCCTAGCATTAGGATCCATTTGCAATCTACCAAAATCAATGTCCCATCCGAAAGGGTGGTCATTCTGGGAACTCGAAAAGGGCCCGTAGAGCTTCGTCAATTCTGTGCCATCAGCGCTGTTACTTGAAAACAGAAAAATGTCAATATTAGCATAACTAGAAAGAACAACAGTATTGCTTGAAAACAATCTAACAACGATATAAATCGGGCAAAGAGATTTGAAACTATATCATAGATTCAAATGTAGACAGCTTTGGAAATAAGAAAATATTACAACATAACAAGTATAGAAGAAACCTTAGTATGAGATAAGAAAACTAGCAAGTTTATCTCCAAACATTACAGGGAGACGCAAATAATGAAATACAACATAGTAGATTCAATCGAAATCAATTCCCGCATCATAACTTGGATGGTAAGCAGCACACATGTTATCAACCATTGTATCCCTATTACTAGACCATGCAGCTTCTGCTGTGAAAGATATAGGAGCATTTAGTGTGTCATCTTCGGGTGTATCAACATGTCCAAGATTAACCTCATCATCTCTACTATAATAGTCCTCGTCACAAAGATCATCTCCATCATAAATCCTTAAGAAGTTGTGAATGGCACAACAAGCAAGGACCCTTGCTTGTTTCTCAATGTCGTGGTATGGTTGATACCTCAGACATGTGAATCTTTTTTTGAGTAGGCCAATAATCCTTTCTACAACATTTCGTAGACATGAATGTCAAAAATTAAGCAACTCTTTCTTGCTTTCAGGCCGATGTCCCTCAATGTCTCTACGATGGTACCAAGTCCGATATTAGGGTAGTTGCAATCCCGTAACCAATGGAAATCATTAGCAAGATAATATTTACCTATTTCACACATGGTTGTTAAGTTGTCGTTCTTTATTGAAAGAGGTGAAAGACAAATTATCGAACAAGAAGTAGATCTTACCAACAAGAATTGTTAGCCTATGACCTTGTCGTAAAGTTGCACTCCTTAACAACCGATCGTCGTGGGTGGATCCCTCCCAACCGACAAGCACATACGTAAACTTCATATCAAATGTGCAAGCGATCAAGACATTCAGAGTTATCATTTGCTTCCTATTGCGATACCTCGCTTGTTCCTATGTGAGGACATTTGCGGGAATGTAAGTACCATCGATTGTCCCCACAAAATTATAATACGAAAAAAAAAAAAAAATTGGTTACAAAAGGAATGGTGATAGTGAAGGAAAATAAACAAAGTTAAATATTACCACTTAAACAAAAAATATTGGAATCATGGCTTCACTTTATCCGTCTCGTATGGTGAGTTATGAATAATGGCATTGTTTACAACATCTCTGTACAATCCAAGACAAACTTGTAAAACTCTATGGCAATAGTAACTCACAATTTGACCAAATCTAAAGAATGTAAAACTTCCAGTTCGATTACAGTGGTCATGTCCAACGGTGTTGAGAAATATAGCCACTTGTTCCTCTACTTTAACAGATCTATTGTCAACCAAATCATATGTTCGTAAATAAGCACATAATTTTTGAAACGAAGCTATCTTCATCCTCAGTAGATCATTTCAAATTCTATCACTCGTACCAAATATCTGTGTAAGTGTCATTTCTCTTTTAGAATCCCAGTTTCTATGTAGGGCTCTAGGGAGTTGTCGATTAGGACGCCTGGTGGTATTATATATTACAATTGCTTGCATGACCATCGTCCAAAATAGACCCAATTGTTGTCGTTGGCGACAATGTTGGTTCCTTGTGGTAGCCATGGTACTTAGAACAACGTCTAAAAAGTTTCAATATGATGTAAATTATTGTTGACAATGAACAAAAAATGAAAATGTATATGGTCAATGCGAAAATACAGGTAAAAATGAGCTAAGCCACCTCGAGTTATCAACTCAAAATGACTCTTCAAAAGTAATCAGACGGGTTTTTAATTAAAAATAAATAAAATTCATAAACTTTTTAACTCTCTACAGACTCAACGCAATAATTAATAATGAAAATTTAAAAGAAGAATAAGCATTAGAAAAGGAGGGATCTGTTCAAGTTTCAAGGTGATAAATTCCTAGCAAGACAGACAAGGTAAAAAATTAGAAAAAATAAAGAAGTGTGAATCATTCACATTTAGGCTCAAAAGTACAGAGAAAGAGGCATAGAGTGAACCTGAACAGGCAATCTCTAGGTCTGAAATTGGGGTTTTTTGCAGGTTTTCTAGTTTCAGGAGCTTTTGTATTTTTTTTTGCTGCAATCCACCACTCCTCTTCAATGATAGAGTTATGTGGAGATTTTTTTGGTCGATTTTGCTGCTATTCCAGAAATGGGGCGGAAAGGGTGAGAAATTGGAATGGAAGAGTGACGTGAGAGGAAAGAGAAAGGGAAATAATAGGGTTTGGCGTGAGCCGGGAAAGTATGGGTTTGTTTCAATTGCTAAGAAAACAAAAAAACTAGCTCGCCCATGGGAATTTCAATTCCTCATTTTTGTGGAATAAAGGGTCACGTGATCGAAAATGAGAAAAGCAATTGTCAAGAAAATATTTCCTATCAAATCGGTTAAAAAGTGAAAAATGGTGGGATAATTTCTATATTCCATGAAAAATTTGGCCTATCAAACAGGGCCCTAGACTTTTTCTGGGGGCATATATAGAGAATTGCGGCTAAGAAAAATATATACATGTAAAGCCGACAACTGTTGAAGGATTTTGGGTACGAAAAATTGAAAAATAACAAAAGAATACACACACACACATAGAGATTGGGCGACGATTTTCAAAAAAAAGAGTTGACAGCAGTTTGGAGAATTAAAAGAGGAAGTCCTCGCGGGAATTAATCACGTTCCGTCAAATTTTGGTTATATATTTTCACTTTTATTTATTTAATTCCAATATTATGCTAGACTAAATAATTTTAGGGTTAGGATTATGATGAATCTTGTATCATGAACTTTTAACTTGATTTTATTTATTTTTAATTTATTCCAATATTCAAAGCACGTTTTTAATTATTGAATGATTGACATGGATTTAGTTTTTCTATAATTATATACGTAATAGTTGTATGAATCTTGCAGTTTATTTTACTTTAGAGATATTGGAAATAAGTTAGACATAGTGTCAATTATCGTAGAGTTCAATATGGGGACAAAAATATACCGCTATACTTTACGTGATCTTTAAGTATGCACAAATTCATTAATGCATTTTTATATGTTCGTATTTGCTATAAAAACATGTCGTGTCACATTTAAGAATAAATTTAATTCTATTTGAGAGAGATTGTTAAACAAATTAAGAATATTGGTCTTCATAATTGAATCTTCTTGTCAAATTCATAAAGTTCGGAACTAAAGAGGATTCGTGATCCTAGTAGATTATAATCTTGCATTTATTTTAGTTAATTTAGGTATTGTGTTTATAAGTAGATTATTTAATTTATATGAAAAATCATGAATTTCAATTTTTTCGGTTAAGGTTAAGTTAATTCATATTTAAACTAGTACAATCTCTATGAGAATGATACTTGGATTCAAAATTCATTTTACTACTTGTTAACGAACCTTACATTTGTGATAATTCAAACGAATAATATTTTCATAACAGAGGCCCATCCAATATTTGGTCAAAGATTGATAAAAATCAATTATTTTTAACTATTTTCCAAGCACTTCCTGCAGTAGAGATGACAAAAAATCCGTTCAACTCGATACCCGCGGATCTCGCCCTGAATGGTGCGAAAATTACCAGCCTAATCGGGTAAACGAGATGAAAATGGGGTGGAGGTCATTACTCCCAAAATAGATACGAAAAATATAGTCCACATCCCACTACTCATCCCGTTTAAAATTAATTTCAAATTTAAGTTTTTATCAAACAAAAATAAAAGATTTATCATCATTTTTAAATAGAACATGAGTTATTCTTAACAAATTGGAAAAACAAAGTAATACTATTTACTAACTAAAGATATAAAAAAAGCAAAACGTAAAATAAGAAGAAAAATAAATGGGGCGATAAATGGGACGAGACCTGCCCCGCCCCATTTTCATCCCGAACCCGTCTCGTCTCACTTTAAATAGGTATAGGGGCAAGCCAAAGTGACAAAAATACCCTACAGAATGGGGATGGAAATGGTCGATCCGTCTCATACCCGCCTCGTTGTCATTCTATTTATTCAATGCACCATGTCATCATCACGCCCCATTCATTGTATAATGTAGATGCATAGTTATCATCACTCATTATATAGTATCTATTTTTTATACATCTCACATGCAAACACACATTCATATAATTCCACTATGATGCAAGATTGAATTTCATAATTAACATCCATGCTTCAAAATTTAGCAGTGTGTTACTGATTTACATTAGGTGCTGCATATCCATTATCACTGTTTCATTGCTCTTTTTAATTTGTGGTTGCATACTAACAATATGGTTTTACTGAACATATAGTAATTAACATCATCGTTTATGTACTATGTTGTCTACTTTCCGCATTCACGTTAATAACATGTAGCGCAACTTGTCAAATAATTATATATCTTACTTTATGCGAGAATTATCTTATGTGTCATACCATGCAATGTCCATTTGGTGCGTTATGTTTCATATACACGTGATTTAAGGATATGCAATCTTATGAATCTCCATGTATCATAATAATGAGTGGTACATTAAACATTGTATTTCTCTACTTAACATATAAATATCCATCCTAGCAATAAAGCGTAATGTCACATATATGGGTTATTTAACGTAATGTCTAATTTCGAACGTAAACATGAGGGAAGTCACCACCACTGATGGTATTCAACGTTTCCATCCATTAGTCGTCAAGATGTCTAACAACATTCCTCATGACAGTTACGAGTGAGTACCAAACTCAATCAAAAAAGCCAATGGATGTTAAATCTAATGAGTGCTGTTACATTTTCATATAGAGTATGCTTCTTATTTGTCAAATTTGATTAATCGGCATATTGAATTCGGGGATCATATTTTATTTTTCCAATTAGAACTATAATGTGTTTGTGACGAAGTACTCAAAGTTCCTCATCAATGAGAAGTTACAAGAAATGCCAGAAAACTTTGTTCCAGAGATTGACAGAATTCACATCACGTGTCAACTAAACAAGTATAAAACCAAAAGATTCGCCTAAGGATCGTAATGAAAGTGAGGAAGGGTTGGAGTACAATGAAAGCTTAGAAAATGTTATAAAAATAATAGCCTAAATATCTTGTTTGGATGATGTTACTGTCATGCTTTTTAGAATTTTGTCTCTCTCTGTATGCAGTTTTGGCAATATGTCGACTTTTTACGTCATTGTGTTTTTCTAGATGTAGTTTGGACAAATTTGGGAGTCTAGATTCTTATCATTTCGGCACACTAACTAAAATGTTGCATTTATTAATAAATTTTTTAAAAAAAAATTAAACATAATACCGCAAATCATAAAAATTATAAATTGTTGTTTTAGTTAAATGTTGTATTGTACTTTAATTTATGTTTTTAATATATATATGTTGTTCTAGTGCTAATTTATTAATTATCAAATTTATAACATTTGGTTTTTTAATGAAAAATTTGTTGAAATAATTATTACATATTAATTGATTAGAATATAAAAATAATTATTAAATAAAAATAATTATCACATTAAAATAGTGTTACATCAAATTTGGTGTAGCACTATTCATTACACTATATTTGGGGTCTCACAGGATAGGGTTTTACACTGAATATGGTGTTTTATACCAAATTTGACCTCCCATTGAAGATGTCATTAATGAATATAAATTCCATCATAATGCAATTTCATAATGTCAAGTTTTCTAGATTTCATTATGTTGTCACAGATGTATGTCATTTCACACGAAATATATACAATATTAGATTTTGCTATTTGTACAACCTAGGATAACAACTTTGTTGACAATGTAGTGTGTTGGCAAAAAATTGTTGGTTGCAAAATTATTTTTTGACTAATTGTCCAATAACATAATGCCACATGACATTTGGTAAACAAAATTATCATACATGTTCACGAACAATTATTCTACAATATATTGTTTTTATCATAAATGTCACCTGGCAGTTGCGCGTCATTTACATTCGAAATACTTAAATAAGATCTGAGTGTGGAATCTATTAATGAATAAACATAGAATCTTGCATGATATCATTATGGGAAATTACGATAACACAGTCTTTTACACGACTCATTTGGTAAGATACAACCATTTCGCTTTTTTCAATCAACTATGCTTCATGTACCGTTGATCCACTTGTCTACAGTTTCATTCACAACATTTGATTTTACCTCAGTAGTCCAGCCTTTGAACGTAGCCATCACAACCCTGAAAATTGTTGGAAAATAATATGTTAAATTAATATATTAAAGCAATATATTTAAGTTGAATGAAATTGTAACAATAATTCATAGGTTTCATAAGTCTAGTCAATTCTATAGTTAATCTGTATTTGAATTGATTCAATTCTATAATCAATTGTGGTTACAAATTCATTCATGTCTACTATAACATTATTTGTATTAAATACAAAATTAATTAAGAATTTGAAACCTCTCTCATCCTAGTACTATATAAGGAGGTGTTCTCCTCCTTATTCTTCACACACAAAAAAAATTAAAAAATCGAGAGTTATTTTTTCACTCTAACTTTCTCTCTTTGTTTGAAGAGTTTAGTTCTTAGTAATTTAGATAGTTTAGTTCTTTATTCTAGTTTAGTGATAGAATTGTGAGCATTCTTAGTTAGCCAAAGTAGTGATAAGGCGCTTGTCAACTATTTTCAACTATTGTATCTTAGGAGATAGACGCTATCAGTCATCTTGCACCATAGTAGGGATGAATCTGTTTTAAAAAAACTATGTGCAACACAGGCCTCGGTTTCTCAATACAACTACTACCTCAACAATCATTTCCTCTAATTTTATTGTTACTCTATTTATTGTAATGTTTCCTTCTATTATTTTATTTATACAATTCCAACAGTATTTCTAATTTCCTTTTTGTATTTTTCCTAACATTTTAAAATAGATTCGACTCCAAGGACGAATGAGGTACTGGATTTTAAGGAATATTATTGTGAAAATAATATTCTCCACAAAATTTATAAAATCTTGTAAATTGGAAATTACGATATAGAGAAGTTTTGTCTAGGAGTTTGGATTTTAAGTGGGACCATTTGTGACCCCTCCAATCAAATTGGGAACTGAATATTTTCGAATGAGGCAGACTTGTTGAAACTAGGCTTAGAACCCTCTAGTATTTGAAAATTATTTGTACAGTGATATTCGATTATCGAGAAAAAAAAAAGCTTGTTTGAAAATAAGCATATATATATATATATATAACATAATTTTCAAATGGTTTTGGAAAAGCAACATTTTTCAAGTGAATTAACGCAATTTACTTGATATTTCAGAAATGACAACCAAATCAACTAATATGGATTTGACCAAGACCGTGGCTATTGAAAATTAGGTTGTGGGTTCTGCTATGACTCAAGGGCCAAGTTTTGTTGTGACTTAGACTATGGTGAAATTGCAAGTCATGTTGTGGGCCAAACTGTTGCTAGCCATACTGTAACTGTTTCGGTTAATCATGGGAAAATTTTGACTTGAATTTCAAGATGTGATAACAAAAAATAATGTTTTATATGACCACTTTGAATATTGCGAGATTCTTGACTGAGACTGGTCCAAAACTTAATGAGGGTGATGGAGATGTCCAAGCAATCAAAGCACTTGATGCTTAGAACATTTGGATTTTTTGTGCTACAATTATATCATGAATAGTTTGGAGGATTCACTATACGTGTATAGTACGATAAAAACAACTACGGAGTTGTGGAAGTCGTTAGACCAAAAATATAAGATTGAGGATGTCAGGGCTAAGAATTTATAGTTGACCGATTCTTGGATTAAAAAATGGTGCTCCAAAAGTGTAATCAGTCAAATGCAAGAATTTAAGTGATTTTTCATGAGATTCATGCTGAAGGGATGAACTTGAGTGAAACTTTTTAAGTGACTGCAATTATTGAAAAGTTGTCTCTAGCGGGAAAAGATTTCAAAAATTATCTAAAGCAAAAGCAAAAGGAAATGAACTTTACAGAACTGATAGTTAGGCTTCAAAACGAAGAAGACAATTGAAGTTCAGAAAAGAAGGGATTCAATCTTGGTATGGCTAAAGCTATTGCTATGAAACGTGGTCAAAGTTTTAAGTTCTATAAAAACAAGTCTGGACCATCCGATGGAAAATAGGCAAAGTTGGGACCAAAATATGGCATTTCCAAGAAGAAATTTCAAGAAAAAGGCTTCAATTGTGACAAAGTAGGCCATAAGTCTTCAAAATGCAGATTGTCGAAGAAGAACAATAAGAAAAAAGCTAGCGTGATTGATTACATGGCATATGATGTGTCGGAGATGAATCCCGTAACTGTCATTTTTGAAGTAAATATAGTGGGTTCAAACTCAAAAGAGCGGTGGATTGACACCAAAGCTACGAGGCATGTGTGCTCTGATAAAAAGTTATTTACTATGTTCGAAGCAATCGAGAATTGAGAGAAGTTGTTCATGGAAAATTCAATAACTTCTAAAATCAAGAGTCAATGAAAGGTGGTTTTGAAAATAACTTTTGGGAAAGAGTTGACTCTCAACAATCTGTTGTATGCACCGAAAATTCGTAAAAGCCTAGTGTCCAGGTCACTTTTGAATAAGCATGATTTCTGTATTGTGTTTGAGTTAGACAAAGTCATTTTGTCAAAGAATGGAATGTTTGTCGAAAAGAGTTATGCTTCTAATGGTATGTTTAAATTGAATGTAATGGTTGTGAAGTCGAAAATTAATAAAGTTAATTCTTCTATTTACTTGCTTGAGTCTTCAGTTTGTGGCATGGTAGACTAGGACATATTAACTATGATACTTTACATAGATTAGTTAACTTGAATTGCATAACTGCGTTCCATATTGATTTGAAACATAAGTGCGAAACTTGTGTTTAGGCGAAATTGATAAGGTCGTCATTTAAATCAATTGAACGAAATATATAACCACTTGATTTAATTCAAAGCGACAATGTAATTTAAAATTTATACAAATAAGAGGTGGCAACAAGTATTTCATTACTTTTATCGATGATAATACGAAATACTGTTATGTATATCTGCTTAAAAGTAAGGACGAA
>CAIGRN010198806.1:0-15000 GCA_903798345.1 Fraxinus anomala | reverse complement strand
CCAAGATCTCATTGATATATTTCCAGGGGAAATTTACAGTTCAAAAAAGGATCCGCAGATCCATATTCCAAGTCATAGATGACATAATCAAAGGATTAAAGGAATAAACTTTAGGTCCCAAAATCAATTGTGCACGTTGAATATGAGCGTGACATTGGTGTCTATACTAACCAGTAATACAGGCAATAAGAAGCGAGAATTTGCTGAGAAATGGGTTCTTAGACCACTGGCAAGATTTCCAATTGCTTGGATTGCTTCAACTGCAACAGCAATGTTCACATCCGTAATAAGCTGCAAACTCCAAAAAGATAACATAATCACTACATGGATAAAGTTTTTAAATTGATAGCCAAAAAATAGAAACGTTTTTTTGTGAAATGCAGACAAGGGTGAGTTGCACAAGCTTGCAAAAGATATGTTCAGGTCAAACTTCCCGAATGTTAATTTGTATTAAGATATTGTGCCTGACATGATAATACCATGAAATAAAATGTCCATTGAACTACTTGGAAGAAACGCAAAAAAAAAATGTAGCAAAGCAAATTGGGAAGTTGGTCTTATCTCTTGCTGTAACTCATACTTGGACTATATTTTTCACTCTACGGGTTTTTGAAATTTCATTTTCAGGCCACATTATTAGGATTTTAAAATAATGGTCTAGCTTATATAAACTGAGCAGTTTNAAGCAAACAGAAAACGTAAAATATATCATCTCAATCAAGCAAAACAACCAACAGCGGAAAACCACACATATTAACTCTAACTAAAAGGAATGTGATAATTAACTCAGCTATAAAATATGAAGTTGAACCTTCTTTAGTGTTCGGCAAATTTCTGTAAAATCTCCAGGAGCAATCCTTCTAGTAGAAGCGAGTTTGGTCAACTCCGAAACCGCTTCTTTTCGCTCGGACCACTTAGAAGCTTTCTGAAATTCAAATAAAATAAGTTCAAACCACCATGAGCAACATAATTGTCTGCGATGCAAAACCATGAAACACAACAATGATAGCATACTAGAGATAATATATCAGACATTGATATCTACTGGACTACATAAAAGACAATAAAAAGAGCACTCACCACTCCATCCCAAAATCCTGACTTCTCCAAAGGTGTCAATATATCGACTGGATCAACAAGTTCATACTCATCTATCACCTCTGGAACTGGTAGAAAACATGAAAATCAGACCCAAAAAGGATTTTAGCAGAGCCTGTCATGACTATAGCATTATGATTGCCTAACAAGATTAATACGGCAGCGAGCTTAAAATGAATGCATCCAAATCTGTTCAACCAATGGAAAGATATATCACAGATTCAATTACTAAGTAAATTCTTACTATCAGCACCAGGTTCTTCAGAAGGGCCAGATCCCACAACTTCAGAAACAGCTTCCTGCTCTGGCTCCTTGTCTTGTTCAGATCTAATAAATGTCCAAAAGACAAATTACAAAACAATATTAGACCAAATTTAAATAAATAAATGTGCCCCTCTCTAAAAGTTTAAGCTTTCAGATTAGATGATTTGACATTGTATTATCATAGGCAGAGGAAATGAGTTCAATTCGCGCTGCCACCCATTTAAGGAAATTGTGCACATATGCATTTGATGAGAAAATAATCAGAGGCCACAGCCGACACTTAGGGAGTGAGTTAAGAACTACATTCAAATGAATAACCCCATGTTTGAGCCCCATTATTTAAAAACACATTTTTCCTCAAACTCAATTTCAATCACGTTCTCATAAATAATTTTACAAGAACTCTAAACTTTCCCCACTTTTTAACCACGCATTCTCCAAAAAAAAATCACTACTACAAAATCTATTCTTCCAAAAAATGGGGGATCAAACAATATGCTATCTCTCTAACAGCTTAAACTTCTAAATTTAAATAAATAAATGTGTCCTCTCTCTAACATCTTAGTTTTTATTAGATGAGATGGTTCTCAATCATTGGGTCATATACGACAAGGTAACCTGTTCATATACACCTAGGGTAGACTTCTACGATCACACTAGACTCAAGAGTGTCTAATTCAATAGGACTCAGCCTCCAAGGGCAGAAGGTACGCCATTTGAGTGAATTCATTTTACTGATCTAATAGAGATTAAAGGCTCTAAGCTCCACTTTTTCAACTAAACAAAAACTATTCCCAAGTTTCCTTCACCTCTGGATCTCAAAAATGATGTGCAGACCCATTTACAAGTGAAATCTATAATCTTGTGAGACTTGAATTCAACTTCAAACTATCAATCCATAAGAAAAGATTATAAAAGCAATCAAGCTTGTTTGGGCTGAGCAATTGAAAGTTTAAAGAACGAAGTCGTGCCAAACTAATGGAGCATCAGAGTTAAGCCCCACTTATTGAAATAACACTCCTCGCAGATACAATAAATCAAACATCAATTTCATAAACATAACGAAATGCTAGAGAATTGTTCCTGCGGATCACAAAACCATATGCATATTGTCATGGATAAATATCAGCCCCATTTTTTAATTTAATAAACCACATGCATGACCTACCAAAGAAACACAAAATAACTATGCTGTGGAAAATAAAGAAATTTCCAAATATCTATACCAATAAAAATTACAGGCTAAATAACACCATACGACCTGAGCAAAATGAATGACAAGGAAACATTTATGTTGAATTGTGACCCAAGTCCCGTTGGGAATTGATGTTTTGGTTGAAAAGGAATTGGTGTTTTGGTTGACGAGTCCTTGGATAGAGATGAAGAGCCCAAGCCCCGCACCCAGGAGCCTCAGAGTGATTTGGAAAAAGTTCGGTCCAAGACGCAACGCCCAAGCACCATGGACGTAGCGCTCGAGGGCTACCTTTGCCACTTGCTAGCCGCGAGCAAGGGTGCCTGAGCAACAGTGTTATCCGCTCAGCGACAATTTTCCGATTCTGAAGAATTTATTGATTCCTGTTTCATCTAAAACGCTAGAATTGAGGTCCTATATATATTCCACAACTTTTATACAATCATTGATCTTGATTTTGATTTTGATCAAGTGAATTCTCCTTTTCTGTCCGTAGTTTTTTCCCATCTTGGGTTTCCACATAAAATCTTGGTGTTCTTGTCTGCAATTGATTTATTTTATCTTGCAATTATCTTGCTTCATTCATAACAATTTCCAATACAGTTATGCTGTTAAAGATAAAACAGACATCATAAATTGGATTGCAGCTAGGAGAAGAAATGAAGATCGAAAATAGGAGAAGAAATGTTGAAAGAAAGCAAATAGTTACCTTATTTTGCGAGTCGGCTTTGCAGTCCCAATAACATTGACAAGCTCAGCTTCCAACTCTTTTTTCTTAAGACAAAAAAGGTCAAACAATATAAGATCTAACCAAAATGCATGATAAGTGTGAGAGACAAGGATCTAGGTCAATATGTATCAACATACCATAGTATCTCGCATCTTTTCAAATAATATTGATTTGACTGGATCCTTTCCGATCCAACGACATAGCTCTAGCGTCAGTCCTTTGGAAGAAGCACGAACGTTCTGATCTTGATGATCAAAAAGTTCAGGAAGCATCTTCAATATCCTTTTTGGTGGCACTATCTTTGACCCAAATTCACTGAATCATTATTGTCACCCCTTTTTCATTATTATGCAGGATAGAAAAGTGACAAATAAAAACAAAAAATTAGCAACAGCAATTAGTTCGGAACCTTAAAGCCTGAAACATGACATCTATTGCAGGAACAACAGCCTTCGCAACTTTATTTTTTATTGCTTTCTCCATAGCGTCCTACTCAAGAAAATCATATTAGATAAATATGCCTTATTTAACGAACCTAAACTTAAATTTTTCTGATGTGAATAGCCAAAGTAAACATAATTTTAGAATGGAGATGTTCAAGTGAGCAGTAGATTCAAATTTTCTAATGGATCACGGCAACACAAAGCCAGTAGAATTAATACTAACAACGCGTTCACGTGAAATGGAAAACACGTAATGGCATAGCATCCAAGTAGCAGAGGAGCCCATCTTAGTCTATGTTCTTTCCAACTTTTCTTAGTTTTTAGCTCATTATTTCTGATGGCAGAATAAAGTTGCAAATCGAAACCTCAAACAACTTAAGAACTACTAAATGAACCAAAATCGACCACATAAAATTGCAAGTGCCGCTCAAATTTCTTAGGACACTGGTCATAATTCTATATATTCACAACTGCATTTTACATTTTTAAGCTCAAAGCATTTCTAAGTTACTTCATACCTTTTAGGTTCAGAAGGCTCGTCTACACTCAACCAGCAATGCTCCAAATTACATTCAGTCGTGTAGCTAAATTTACTTAATACAACACTATCCTACTTTAACATACAGCAAGCATTTCAAAACATCAACATGGAACGATTTTCACTACCAACTTTCACTGCTGCCCTCTCTGTTCTACAGCCTCAACCAAGCTTATTTAAATGTAATCAGCCTTCTGTTGCCTACAAAAACCTCATTGGATAGTGTCCTCCCCCCCTCCCCAACACCTAAAAATTAGTATAAAATGTTGCTCCCAATTTGAATGAGCAAACATATTGATAATGACTGCACCGCTCCAAGTTAATGGCCACTAAATTAATCTGAAATGCTTGTACTTCAATATTTTTCATTATATATATATAGAAGAATTAGTTGATTTTGATGATGCTTGATAAGTGAAACTTCTGCAAATTGCATTCATTCATCATAAAACTACATCTATGATTTTCTGAGAGGGTGTCCTACATGCTGCTTATTGGTTTATCCACTTTTGTTAAGGAAGTAAATAGCATTGTAGCTTAACATGTTATTAAAGTCATAGTTGAATGATTCTATTATAATGCAAAAGGCAATTGAATCATGACCAGTAGCCTTGAATTTAAAACCATGCAAGGGAACAACCAAAATCCCATATGGTCTATATAACAAATATTCACTTGTGGTTCCCAGATTCAGAGTTCAACAGTTCATAAAACTCCTCTAGTCAAGCTCCAAGTGTCTAACCAAATACATATTACATGTACAAGATCACCACTTTTTGAAATAAAAGTCGCTCCCAGCAATGTCCTAGCTCCCTAGAGTTTGAAATAATTACAGCATTTCCTAATTCAAAGGAGTATAGAATATCCCAATTTTCAAACGAACAATGAATCAGAGATGAAGCATTATTCCTCATAAACTAAGCTACTATTTCCATGAGTCTACTAGAGTCTACTTTCATGTGCCTTGAGGTGAACAACATTTATATACATCATCTTTAACTTTTCCACCATTTAAGTGAGACATTGTTTAATAGCTCAATTAATCAGCTAAAATTTAATAATGCCAAGTAGCCACCTCATAGCTAAATTGCAGAGCACATCATTGCTCTGATAGGCTAAATGTCGGCATTGTTGAATATAAAACGTACCAAGAAAGGCTCAATAGCCTCCAACTCTACCCACAGCATAAAAGCTGTCTGTGCCTTCTCCACTGATTTCGGCCTCCCCGTTAGACATTTGGCCACTATGACATCACATACTTCTTTGCCATATCTGAACCCACAAACAAACAAAACAAAAATAAAATTTAACGTGTAAAAAGTAAATCGAATAGATGAAAACCTAAACAAAGTACCTCCCGGCATCAGCATCGGCAGCTTTTAAGTATGCAATGAGTGAATCCAGAGCCTTCTCTTGAACTGGCGAATTCGAATCCGCCAGCGTCTTCTTAAAAAATGGACCTGAAAATTTACCAAATTCAGAAAAATAAGTATAAAGAACGGGGATCTTCCAATAGAACGGTCACATTACATAAATTTCCACACTCAGATCAATGCTAATACTATGAAAACGCCAAAAACAGATCTAAAGCTAAAAGTAAAACAAAATTCTCACCAAATTCACGGAGGCGATGGTCCTTGGGATCCGTGATTGAGTCGCAAACGACGGCCAAATCAATGTTTGCATCATTCCGTACTTTCCAGTTCTTGTGCATCAACCGATCCTCCCATGGCAATTTCTTCGCCTCCTTCAACAATTTCTCATCCTCCGACATTTCTATTCACGGATAAATATAAATGCCTATCTCTGTATGTAACTGTGCGCAAATGCAGAAATGGAGAGAGGAGAGGGAGAAGGAAGAAACGTTCTCGTTTGAAGCGGATATTGTATGTTTTGCTAAATTCACTCTTTCTCCCCACTCTTTCCGGATGCCGGCGGGGAACAAACGAGGGTTGGGTACAGTGGGGTGCATATACTACAGATAGATTTGGGAAAAATTCACCGGAGGTCACCTCACTTATAGATTTATTCCATGTTAGAACTAACACTTATTGGACGTTATGTTAACGTCCGATCGAAAATTTTATAAATTATTTATAAATATTCCAACTTTATTTTTAACCATACATTTGTGTCTGTTTGACGGCACTAATATTTTTTTAAACAAAGCATTGCACAGTTGCTTCGGCCATTGATTAAAAATGTCGGTCGGATTACGATTTTTAAAGTTGCAACATTTGACTCGTTACTTTTTTGAAAATGCAAATATTCAGAAAATATCCTTCTCACTCATTTCACTTTTGTGTTTTGCCGACAAAGATACGTTAGGCCAAGCCGTAAATTCACAATGGTTGAATAAAGGTAGAAATGAAACTTTCTAATACAAAAAACTATAAGGGCATTAAAAGCGGATAAAGGTTGTTAATATTCACAATATTTTTAAATTTATTTGAGACTGTTGAAAATGTGAAATCTCTTTAAAACAACAAAATAAGTGCTGTCAAATAGGGGCTTCGAGTTCATTTAACATGATTTTTACATTTTTTTTATTTTGCTTTTTGTAAAAAAAAATCTAAAAAAGTTACCTTTAATTTTTTTTTTCTTTTGAAAACTAATTTTTAAAAAAGATTCATATTTTGAAAGACTGAAACTACTACTAGTAGAAGTCACAGTAAACCAACTTTTTTTAAAAGTTCTTCTAATTTAAATAAACACTTTAATAAAATTAATCAAACGACTCAAAATCTCGTTTGTACTTATCAAAAGTCGTATCAAACGTTGTAAAATTAACTCTCTAGAATTGATCGTAAGGGTGCGTTTGATGGATATTATTAAGAAAATAATGTATTTTAAATTGTGATATGATGTGAAATATGTGGTTAAAAAGTAACGAAAAATTATTGATATGATGAAAAATATTATTTTATTAAAAAATGTATGATTGAAAATGAGTATTGAAAAATATATTTTAAAAGAATGTGTAACAAACAGGGGCTAAGTTTTGGTCACAACTACAAACAAAATGATCAAATTGAAAGAAAAAAAATGTAATGATTCAATCAAATTATACGATGAATCGAAAGAAAGATGCTACAATTACAGAAAAATCAATTATGTAAAAATCACAAAATACATACATAGGTGTGGGCCCTATTTTTTATAATAATATTTTACTCACGTAGAGCCCACTTCCATGTGAGTATTCTATCAAAATGACAGTAGAAACAGTTTTGTACAAGTGGTTCTAGGGATGGCAGTGAGGCGGGTTCGGGGCGGGGCCCGCCCCGCGAAGGAAATCCTCCACCCCGCCCCGTGCCCCGCCCCACCTTAGACGGGGCGGGGCGGGTGTGGGGCGACGATTTGCCCTGTTTACCGTTCCGTTTAATTTTTTTTATTATTTTTAATTTTTTTTGTAATTATTTGTAATTTTTTCTTTTGCACGGGGCGGGTTTGGGACGAGGCATCCCTTCCCCGCCCCCGCAACCCGTGGCAGGGCGTCGCCCCATGCCCCGCCCTGTCACCCTGTTGGGACGGGGTTTTTTTGCCCCATTCGGGGCAGGGCGAGGCGGGACGGGGTAAATTGTCATTCTTAAGTGGTTCTCTCCAAAAAATCGAAATTCAAGGGATCAACATAAAACAACCCTGTACGTTGAGTACCTTTACTGAAACTTCCTAGATAGATCTTCTCTCGTGTCTCTTTATCTCTCACGCACACACTCACTAAGAAACAGAGGAGAGAGAAAGTGAGAGAATGCCTAATTTTGAATTTTACGTTTTTGGAGAGAACGAGACCCAAGCTATTTCCAAGCGCGTAAAGTACAGACTAATAGTAATTCCAAGCGTGGTGCAGTGAACCAATTGTCATAGGTGTTGAATTCATGATTAGAAAAAGCGCGTGGATGTGTGGGGTCCAAGGTGGAGCGGAAAGAAGACAGAGTGCTTGCAAGATTGTAATTCAAATTAATTAAGAAAGGGATTCCATACGATGAGTTTCACCGGTAGAATTTGCAGCCTCGTATCTAACCGTTTAGATTGTTTTTCATAATAGTAGAGATGATGATCTAACGGTTTAGGTAAGGGTACCGGTGAAGTGTACGTTGAGAATAGCGCACGCGAAAAAGGTGATTAATTTAAAACATGTTTGGAAACTGTATAAAAAAGATTAAAATTAGAAATTATTAAAAATGAATGGTGAATAATTGAATAATACTTATAAATTCCTCTAAGTAAAAAGTAATTTTAGTATTTATAAATAATTTATTAAGATGAATGGAATACAATCTTACTTTGTTGACTAGTTTACTCATTTGAAATTTATTTTGTAATCAATCTCGTGTTTACATGTTCTTTAAAAAATTAATTTTTTCGAAATTTATTTTCCATCATGCATTTTTCTAATGAAACAATTTTGTACGTGAACACATAACTTTTTACAAATTTTTAATTACACATAATCTAAAAAGTTATTTTTCACATAACGTATTCTCAAAATATATAAATCAAACAGGCCTTACCTCCTCGTACATGTAAAGCCCCCATAAAGTTATTTATTAACTTATTGATTTAAAAGTATTTTATATTTAACTAGTTGTACAAGTATCTGTTTGGCAGAATTAGGGTGGATTTCCCAAACCTTAACAAATTGTGTGATCGATTCTCCTACTTTAAAATTAAACTTCTATTTGATGGGAATTAAAATCAAATTTTTAATAAATTTTGATAAAAAGTAATGAAATATATGACTGAAAAGTAATGAATTCTATAAAATATGTGAATAAAAATAATTATTAACTTTAACTTTGATTAAAATAACTATCAAGGGGCTAAATTCAACCTGTTAATCCTTTAAAATTGACCTATTGAAGTGTATTACTTTAACCATTAAAAGGTCAAGTTTTCATTAAAATGCCTTCTTTTAAGAGTTAGCCCTTGTTTGTCTACATTATTTTTAAAATATATTTTTCTCTCTTATTTTCAATCACATATTTTTAAATAAATAATATTATACTCAAATTCAAAATTTTTCATTATATTCTAAAAACACTCAAAACATGAAAAACAACCGTTTAAATAAATTTTAGAAATTAATAATTCAAATAATAAAAATATAATTTTTTTCAATTAAACTTTTTTAAAAAAATAAAATTCTTAAATAAACCACTATAAAAAATCTAGAAAAAGAATAAATAATAAAGCTCTTAATGATTATTATAGAAATATTCTAATAAAATATTTAAATTAATACAGATAAAAATATGACCAGTCTAAGATATTAATTTTTATTTTTTATAATTTGAACTCTATTTATCTTTTTTTATTATTTTGATTTTGTAACAAGAAAAAAATATTGTAAGATTTACCAACTTTAAAATGTAAATATTATTTATTAATACATTAATGTAAAATTGTTCTATTTTTACCGAATAACCAAAATTTTTGGAACAAGATATCATAAAATAATTTTTCAAATTTTTAAATCAAATGTGTGTTCTAGTTTTCTGTTTTAAGAAATAATTTTTTAAAATAACAAACAAAACGCATTTTTTAACAATCTAAAAATAAACCCTCATAACAGAAATCTAAAAATGAACTAAAAATTGAAACATAAACCAAACGGGTCCTTATTTGTACATACAAACTCAGAAGCTAACTTGCACATATGGAAAAATATTAGCATTGCACTATTTTTCTTTTCTCCTAATACAACGTCAAACCTTAAATTGTTTGGTGCTATGATTATTTGACTACTCAAAAATCATTATTGACAAAGTTTTTATAGTATGTTTGACAAAGTTTATAATTGTTTACAATTTAATCAAACTCTATTTTATACGCATATTCTAGTCGATTCATAATTTTTACATACTTTTATCTACTTGTTATTCACACATTTCAGGAAATCCACAATTTATAATAAAAATTTTGCAAAGCATGATCTTATATTCGCATTTTGGAAAGTTACGAGGCACGAGCCAAAAATCCCAAAAAATAATCAACATATTGGAACTATTAATTTTATTAATGTTACCTAAAACATTGATGTCAATACAACCATTGGAAACTATTTTTTGCACTACAATATTTAATTGTGACCCAACGTTATAAAGACATTCATAAATTACGTAAAACGACTTCTTGTATACGTCATAGAAATGTGATCAACATCGAGAATCTTTTGAATTGTCTTAATGGAAATTATGGAGTGATGAAATAACCTACTAATAAACACAATCATTCAAGCAATACTCACCAACATCTAATGATTATCATGATGTAGGTGATAGATTTATTATATCACCGGTTTGTTCAAATGTTATATTTCAAGTGATCGTAAAATTAATTAATTAATTTCTACGAAATTTTTAAAAAAATGTTAAATGTAGTGTATGCAATACAAAAAAAATAAGAATTGGGTTGCTTTCATTTCATATGTTTATTTCAAGATTGGTAACTTGTGACGTTCTCCGTTCTTTAATGAAGTGTGGTTACTAGTCTCAATCTTTAAAATGTGATTATTTGAATATTCAACATATTTAAGTATGTTAACTTAGGTAATGACATGACCAAAATTATCAAACGCTGATAATATAATTGTAAATGAGTTTTACATGACTTAATTTCGAAGGCAAAGTCGTCTTCCGCTTGACATTTTTCTAAAATTTTCAACTTTAACGTCCATGTTGACAATTGAAGTCACGCAATGACCATATTCAAATATTTAAATAGGTTGGGGACCTAAAATCTCACTTTTGAGGGTTGGGTACGCATTCCGCACTACTAGTAAATAATTGGAAGCATAACTTTTAATTTCCTTTGCACGAAGAAGTTTAATTGATAAAATAAAAGCTGTCAAGTAAAAAGTTTATTAATACATGTCGTAAAATTTTATGTATTTAATCCATTAATATTCAAAATTTCAATGAAATAATTGTTTTATGTATCCATCGAGGTTAATGCTCGTATAAATCAAGCATGTGTATAGAATTGTTGATGAGTAATAGATTTAGTGAATTGAGAGTATCATCCATAGGGAATAAACTTTAAAACGAATTGTATTAACTAGTACTTAACAAAGGATATTTAATTCAGTAAATTAATATACTAATTATCTAAGATTTTGCTTAACTAAAATATGGAATGTATGTATTAGAATTCTGAATCCACATTAATATCCTATTTCCAATTTTCAGCTATATAATTTAGTTTCTACATTATTGACAATCGATAATTTAGTTTTATTTTTAACTTTTCAAAATAAGTTAATTCTGTTCTAGACACGACTCAATCATACTCATAGTCCGATTTCATATTAACATAACGCATTCAAACTCATAATTATATATAAGTCATAATATATTTAATTACACGATTATCTAGGTGATTATACATGGATATACGTTATTCTTAATATCTATTTTCTGTGTGTTAATCATAAAGTGTATCTACTTAATTGTGAACATCTCGATGATTAATTATCTAAAGGTGAGCAATCAATTAAAAAATGCAACGAGCATGCAAAATTAATCAAGAAACACATGATTACCAAACTATTTGTCTTTGAATTTAAAATAAACAAATAAATGGTTCATTTATGTCTAACGTAAAGGGGTCTAGCTTCACATATTTCTAAAAATGAAACAACGAGAATAATGAAAAAAATCACACGAAATTTATAAATATAAGAAAGAGATGTCACAGTCTAATTCATGTTCTTGATCTTTAATCCCGAGTTTTGATTCTCTACGTTCTTGATATTTCTTAATTCAATCCAATTGATAGATTTGTTAATATCTTTAACTCATATCGAATTAGCTCTTCATTTTTGAATGATTTTGTGGCATTGATGTGATTTGAGGGGTAAGAGATGGATTCTTTTAATGTTTTCCCACGTTCTTGATATATAGAATGTGAAATTATGTTAAGAAACACGTCCAAAATGAATTCCAAATGAAAGTTACATTCGCGTCATGCGTGGTTATGTCTTTACGCGATTGTCAGTATTTTTATCACGTATTTATCTTTTGATATTTAATTAAAACGATTCAAATTATGTTGGAAAGTTAACTCAAATGGATATAATTATTCTAGAAATATCATTTTTTTCAATTCAAACGTTTATTATGTGAAAAGTGGGTCTCAATCCGTTGCTGAACACTTGGACCGGTAAAAATATTTTGACTATATATCAATACTTCGCTCATTTGTCTTCCATTTGCACCCAATTGATCATATATTATCTTCAATTATAGTTTTGTGGTTTGAATCAACTACTGAATATTTTTAATTAGGTCCCCAAACTTTAATTTCATCTGTTTTACGTCGATGTTTCGTTCCTTTCTTTTAATTTCACTTCAAATCATTGAGTTATTCACAACAAACGATAAATACAGGAGATTTAAGTTACAATCTATCAAAAGTAATACAGAAATATCGCAATTTAATGACCTAGACTATTGTACAAGATGCACTTACCAGCTACTAATTTAATATAATGGCTGAAGTTGGGATTGACAAATTTGATTATTTAACCAAAGTTACTAATTTATCAAATATTTATTTATCGATGTTATACTATATTGACATAAAAACTAATAATTGAGAATATTAGTTTTCATTTAGAAAAAAAAAAAAACTTTTAATTGAATTTGTGAATTATGTCACATGAGTTGCCATAGCAATAACAATGAGAAGTGAGACTCCAGTGTGAAGCAACTTCGAAGGGATAGCCTCAATTCAAATTGTTTTCTACAATACAATTCGAGAACTTGAAGTTAATATCATTAATATTCGAAATTAGTACGTTGTAGTGAAATGTATTTGGATCCATACACATTGCTCATCATACCACGTAATTGGTTACGCCTGAAATGAATCTTATTTATGGACTCGAATCTACTTTTGCCTAATAAAAAATGGGTTATGCTACAAATACATAACTCATTACCTAATATGTGCCATAATTGACAAATAACGGTCCCCTATTGGGGCACTACAAGAATAATCCATAAAAAATCGAGCAACGGATTTTGAGTCAACCTTTAAAACAGCACGTTGAATTTTCAAATTATTGCTTTACAAAAAATTGCACTTTTTGTCTTCATTTTTGCTAAATGTTACAAATTTACCCAAAAACTTTTTTTTTAGCAAAATACATATCCAATATTTCATTACGTAGCAAATTTGCCTATTATTCCATTTTGTCCATTAAATGACGTATTTACCCTCATATTCAAATTAGACAAAAATAAAAGGAAGCAATAAATAAATAAATAAATAATAATAATAATAATAAATTTAAAAAAGATTCCACAACTTTTAAAAATGTACAAATAAATCACACTTAATATAATTAAATACATATTAAAATATTAAAAAATTTAGAAAAAATAAAGTTTCACTTTGCATCTCATACAAATAATGTCACCAAACTTCAAAACGAATTTCATTAGTCTTTTAACTTAACATCGTGAATATTGTTATCACACAAACGAATTTCACTAGTCTTTTATCCAATCCACTCCACTCGGCATTGGCTGTCCCCTGAAAACCACGACTTAATAAACTCAATTAGCATATGTTAGAGTCCCATTATATAAAAATTCATTTCCTCTCAAACTTATTTTCAATTATTTCGATAACATAATTTTATATGTAAATTCGAAATTTTTTCGTACTCTTTAAATAAACATTATTTAAAAAAAAAATATTACAAAATTTAAGTTTCAAAAATTGGGACTTAAATATAGGATTGTAAATGGATCGGATATGGACCAGATCTATCTATATCCGATTCAATTCGATTGGATTCGATAAGAATATTTATCCGATTCGATTCGATAAGAATATATATATATATATATATATATAAACTACTCACAATCCATATGTATTAACATTAGAAATCACCAAAAATTAAGTCCGCAATTAATGTTTGAAATCTGACTGTTGGCGATGATTATCATTTCTCCTTTTAATCTCTTTTTTTGAATCTAAAGGCTGTAAACCACTCACCTCCGACCCTGGTGTCACGCAGTGAGAATGCTTCTCCCTCCATTCGGTACGGCAAGCACACTAACAGTTAGGCGTGATGCCTATTTTACCAAAAAGTGCACTAATTATATGATCATATGCAGGTATTGTCCTTAACATTCTACTCATAGCGTGCGTGTATGCCAGTTGTTCGAGCTTCCGGCCTAAGAATGAGGGGAATGCGGCCTTGAGGCGTAGTACATCGGGAGCCAAACCCGCGATCCGTGAAACTTGGTATCAGAGCGGGTCCGCTCAAGCATGAGATGTTGTTATGGGACAATGTCGTGTGTTCTTGCGGAGAAAAGATTTTGGGCCACGGATCGTGTCGGCAAGCTGGCGGAACACGATGAAGAAAGCTGTGGGGAGGACGGGTGAAGAGGGTCGTACTCTTTAAATAAACATTATTTTTAAAAAAAAATATTACAAAATTTAAGTTTCAAAAATTGGGACTTAAATATAGGATTGTAAATGGATCAGATATGGACCAGATCTATCTATATCCAATTCGATTCGATTGGATTCGATAAGAATATTTATCCGATTCGATTCGATAATCCAACGGATATTTGATTGTTAAATCCATATATGTTTTGTTATGTTAACGGATATCTGATCCGAAATTAAAGAAATTAGGTAAAAAAAATAATGTTGGAATCAATTTTTTTTTCCAATTTTTTCAATTCTAAACAGGTTTAATAATTATAAA
>CAIGRN010198793.1:18289-61253 GCA_903798345.1 Fraxinus anomala | reverse complement strand
AAACTATTTTTTCTATATATTCATTTTTAATCATATAATAAAAATATTCTAAAAATATTCTGTACGTAAATTCAAAAAATTTCTATACTTTTTAACTACACATTCTCCTAAAATTCACTATTCAAAACATTATTTTTCCCTAATAATGATTGTCAAACAGGGTCTAGTCATGTTTTGAAAATCCTTGTTTATACTTATTTTCCTATATTGAGGGTTTACCTCCCTCTTATAGTAAGATTACCGTAAGTTGTGTGTAAGCTTGTACTATTGAATGTGCTAGTTGTAATATTTTCAAATTATAACAACGTCAAATAGGATGTTTTGGATGCGTGAAAATGAACAAAAGACGGACTTGGCTTTGGGAAGGCAAGACCCAAGGCTATAGGTTCTTGACCTGTGACCGGCTGCAACCTGCAAGCTCTTGAGACTTGTACTTTGCGAAAAGTTGTGTTTTTTAGCTGACCATAATGTCCATGATTCAAAGGTTGTCTCCATCTATATATTGATGACTGTTGGATGGAAAACATAACATTAACAACTATAAACAAAGATTGATGCTATTTAGCTTCATTGAGATTACAATCTCAATCTAAATGGCTCTAAATCATTTATTAAATAAAAGGTATTTAATTTCATCTATCAATTAATGTCACATTAATGTCATTTAGATTGTGGTTGTAACCCTAGTTGGGCTACATAGCATTACTTATAAACAAATTCCAAACTTCAAAAACATCAATACAATTTAGAAGTTTTCATTGTGTTCTTTGGTCTTATGGTTCTTCGTTATTGCTTGGTGTTCTTTGGTCTTAAGGTTCTACGTTATTGATTGGCAAATGTCGCTTTAGGACAGTTTTTTCTACTTGTTCAAGTCTCTAATTCCTGCTTTATCCTTTTCTTTTTCATGACATTATCTGATCTCCATTTTCCATGTTTCTTATACTTGATTCTTATCTTATTTTGATAAATATTTTCAAACTTAACGTCTAGTGAGTTTTCAAGATTCTAATGCGATATTTTATCCAAAAGAGTCCAAAAATTTCAATTGAAGCAATGGGATATAGATTATGATGATAAAGCCACATAATGTTCTTCATAAAAATTTGTCAAAAACTTGTGACCCAATGGTCTGCATATGAATTTGGTCTGGCATCCAGGATTAACAAATTCATGAAGGCATTTTATCAATTGACTTTAATTTACGAGTAAAAATCTATACAATGTGGATGTTTACTGCGTTGAACTATTAACAAAGGCAAAATAAATAAATAAAAACATAGGGCTTTATGGTTCAAATTTGCTTTACATGTAAACTGTCACAAACAAATTTGTTCAATAAAATTAATGATATTTTAAAGGAGTTTGATGAATATGTAGTTGGATATTTCGAATTCAAGTTTCATTCCATTATTGGAAACATGGAGGTACTTTTCAACTACATTTTCAACAAAAAGCTCTAAATGTAATAAAGATACTTGAAGAACTTCATCTATATTAACTTTGAGGTGGTGCCACCTCAATAGAAAGTTGGAGTTTCTTTTTTTAAAATTCATTAAAAGAATAAGTGCAAGGTCGTAATAGTGCTAAATGCCATGTAGAACAAAAGAATTCAGGTATTTATGTATGTAGTTTCACAAGTGTTGTCACAATGAATAACTAGTTAAAAGTTTTCATGCTACCTGAAATTTCAATATCAATTTGTGAAACATACACTAACATTACCAAAAATATCGTTTTATTAGGAATCAACACTTGTTTTAATTTGAACAAGCATAGGATTCTTGTAATTCTTTCGAAAATAACAATATAAATCAGGATGTTTTGAATGCTTTCTAAAGGGAGAGAGACGTGAAATAATGAATGGAAACATGGTAGAATAAATTTCGAGGACAAAGGCGGACTTGGCTTTTGGAAGGCAAGACCCGAGGCCACTGGTTCCTGGCCTGCAACCAGCTGCGACCTGCAGGTTCTCAAGACCTACACTTTGCGGTCAGGGTAGTTGATAGTTCAATCTTTGGCAGAAAATTGTGTTTTTTCACCATTCATTTTGTTCATTGATTCAAAGGGTGCCTCCAATATCTATATATATTGATGATTGTTAGATGGAAAACATTAATTCTTCAGGCTTAAGCTCTTCATTATTCCTTGGTTATTAACTCTCAAGGCTTGATTAATACTAGGAGCTATTTGCTGGTATATCCAGTGAGCAATCTCAAGGATGAGAGGGGACAAATATTATTTTAAGACAACACTATCTATGTGTTCAAGTTTTTAATTTCAAGTTTATTCTTTCCTTTTTTATGATTTTATTTGATCTCCATCTTCTGCATTTATTATTGACGCAACGCGAAACAAGAAATTCAAGCAAAAACCTTAAGAAAACAATTTTAGAATCCACCAAATTATGAAGAAATAAACTCACGAAATTTTATTAATGTAAGATGATGAAAAATGATGAATTAACCCTTTATTTATAAGAATTTACATGAAAACCTAGTTTAAACAAACTAAAATTGCAAAAAATTCAAAATAAATTAAATGACAAAATTAGCAGTAAAACTTTAAAAATAGTTTTCAATTCCTAAACAAACTCGGAATTGTATTGTGGGCCCAAATCGAAGTTCGGAAGCCACACCTGCACTATTTCATTTTTTCTTTTTTCGATCCAATTCTTTTTTAATCATTTCAGTCGTCTGTTCTACATTAATGATATATTATTCTTCTCTTATTTTGATATATATTTAAGGATGTCAATTCGACTTGTTGATTTGAGAGGTCCCGTGACTCGATGAAACTGAGCCTCTTTTTCTAATGATGGCTCGAGCCCAAGACGGCCGTGACTTGACAGGGCCGTCTGCTTGCCTGAAGCTGCTTCAGACAACCGTCAGGCGGCCAAAAAAAAAAAAAATTGAGCCAACTCAAGCCAAAAAAGCCGTAATCTTCGGCTCTCAGCCGGCTCAGTCTGACTCGTTTACATCCCTATATATATTTTCAGACTTCGTCTCTCATGAATTTTTAACATTAATAATGGCATCACATAAGAGGTATTGTCGTGATATCCTATCTGAATTCCTATGCATTCGCTTTTGACGAGCTTGCTAGCATGGGCACTGTGGACGCCGCACGGAATTCCAACGATATCTAAGCAGAAGGCACGATTGATCTTGAATGCCCTGGACGTATTCTCGTAACGGATGATGATTAATGTGATATGATTGAATTATTTATGAGAATTTAAACTATAATAGAAAGCTACTTGAAATTTATTCAAATGTTCAATTGCAAAAATACAATTCTACATCTTTTACAGCTTTAATATAAAAGAAACTGCTGCATACACAACCCATGCAAAGGAAACTGAAATGAAAGTAATCTTGATAGGCATTCTTCCATTTTCACTTCTTAGAAACATGGCTTCATAAATAGGCCAACAATTCACTACCCCAAAACTTGCAATAAGCATCTGAAAAATCAAGGAGTCCATATTTTCGCCCCTAAGGATTTTCAGAAACCCCATAATCAACGTTGTTAAATTCAAAACTGCACCTGTCGAAAATGGCACGAAAATGGGTGAGGGAACCCCAAATTCAAATTTCCCTTCATAGTACCTTTTGTTTTGTTCATTGTCAACTACTTTGCTGGTTACTTCAAACCCTCTTGTGGCAATGCCCAAGTGATTGATAATGTGCTCTAACGATCCGAATAAATCAGAAGACAGTGACCTTATGAGCCACATTCTTTGATCGCTCCACCATCGTAGGATTGTCCCTCCGGCTAAGACGAACTCCAGGCAATCTTGTCCATAGGCCCCAAGAAATAGGAATATGCACAAGAAAAACCAGGGATCCCATACCTATAACATATGTTCAGAAGAGAGAAAATAGAATGGACGGATGGTGTAGAAAAGAGAATGAGAAAAATGGCCATTGTTTTTAACTTCCACACAGTACTTTTCTCTTCCACGTTTCGCTACCAATGGAAGAATCATGGGTGGATTTATAGTATCAGGGAAACTAGAAGATATATTTTGTAGGAGAAAGGTCAACAACGGAAAAAGAGAAGGATGCCATAAGTTAAAATGAACATGTTTAATGAACTCGATGAACTTTGAAATGACCACATCAAGTATACTGAATTGAATGAAGTACGTTCAGTGAACCGAGCATGTAGAGTACAATAGATTGACATAATATTCTGACCAATGACGATAAATTAGTTTTAAACGAAAAAAGTAAAAACGTGGCCATTATTTACTTTTCCCATCATGTGACTTCTACTTCAAAAAAATTCCTCTTATTGTATCACTTGTTACGTACCTTTGGGAAGACAGAGAAGTTGTTGAGCAGAGCTATTTGAGGAAGGCAGGCATACACTGCGACAGGGAATGACAAAAGGGGGCCAAAGGCATAGTATGCATAACAATGAGCCTTTAAAGGTCCAAGAAACCGAACGCCAAAGACTAAAGGACTATGCTTGGAGAAAGACACCTCCAGGAGGCCTAAGGCCCACCTCTTGGTCTGGTTCAGCGAATCATTAAGGGATATTGGCATTTCGCACAAGAACGATGCTCTTTCGGGATTACAATATACTGACTTCCATCCCTCGCAATGAAGCCGATAACCAGTATAATAGTCCTCGACTAACGAGCCATATCTAAACCCAATCTGTAAAATACAGAAGAACCTGCGGTTTCAATAAATTGATAATGCTGTACATAGATGACGACCAGAAAATGTCATTTTTAATGTAATAAAAGGCTTACCTTGGAACCCCAATTGGTCTGGTTCTCATAATTGCAACCTGCTACATGGTGGGTTAGCTCTAAAATTGACTGATTTTTCATACTCCTATCAACAAAATTATCTGGGTTCAATTCCACAATTTCTGGTTCGATAAATGATGATGGGGCACCATAGAAAATGCGTCGACGAAAAAATGTACCAGTCCCAAAGTAATCCGGGCCTGATAAACCATTCATGCCCACCGGGTTTATATAAAACATACGCCTAAACTCGGATGCATAGATATCGGCCTTGTTAAGCCCATCGAAACGTTGAGGGTACTGAACAAAACCCAATTTCGGAGTATTGTCCAAGAAGTGACACAGCATTTGATGAGGTGTTGATGGATCATTGGATATCATGTCACAATCCAAAGTCAGTATAATTGGTGCATTTGTCATTACTGCCGAAACTCGAAGCTTTAGAACAGACAAAACACACACAATTATATAAGACAAACAAAAATGATGTTCGAGATTGTCAACTGATTAGGTTATAAGAATTTTGTCAATATATTACCAGTGCATTAAGGGCTCCTGCCTTAAAGTGGTGCTCGGATGTCCTGCACTTCTCTCTAGACACATAGACGAGATTTGGCATTGAATGGCCTCTAATATCCTTCTCATTCCCAGCTTGTGACACTACCTGTCCAACGTAGTATCTTTCAGGAAACAAATATCCATATGTTTCTCGTTGATTTCTCTCTAAACAAATAGACGAGATTTGGCATAGAATGGCCTCTAATATCCATTCATTTATATTTGGTTGCTTCATCGTAAAAACAAGCTACCAAAAAACTCAAGAAACCCGACAACATATTTGATACAATGTAAAGTTGAAGATTGTCATGATTCAATATATCACATTTGGGCTCAAGTAATTGATACATGGTTAATGGTTTAGTATCAATATTTACTTTTACGACCAATCAAATTTTACTTAACAAATTAAAATACTTCCAACTGAATTCTGCTAAGTGATTAATAATTGGTAAAATACAATAAAAGAATGTAATTTTACCTGAATTACAGTGGGATGATCTTGACGAGTAAATCCCTCGTTCCATTTGCCAAAAGCTTCAGCTTCTTCCTCACTGGTTTTGTACTCGTCAATAATTTTCCCTTTTTCGACTACACTTTCCACTCTTCTTTTAATATTCTCATACATCGTCTGCAGTGAAATCTAGATTTAAGTTTTAACCTTTGTGACATGTTTGATCAGTTAGATAGTAACGAGGAAATCGAACAGTTAAAAAAAAAAAAAAAAAGCTAAACACGTGTCAAGAGCGTAGAGTTTTCTTCACGAACTTCAAGCACTGTGCAGCCTTAACGTCCCATCGAACCAACCCAACTTAGCTCGAGGCCAAGTTTTTAGCCAACAAAAATGACTCAGACAAAGCTGTAAACATTACCTTAATTTCAGAGTTTGAACAAGAATTCGATCTGAAATAAGCTTCGGGGCACCTGTTCAAAACCTTATTCTCCCGACAGAAAGGCAGCCAATAGTTTCCAAATTTAGCAGCCTCCATCAAAGCGAAGAGAGTGAGCTCGGATCCTCCATCATCCGATACATAAATCGACAACTTTTCTGCCGGATAATCATATGCCATCACCGATAGAGCCGTGTTTGCCACCGTCATTGGCGGTTCTTTATAAGGATCTGCCGTGCATATAAATATGTCCAAGGCTGGAAAATTTTCCCGATCACAAAGTTTTTCGATGTTTTCGGGGAAGACATTTTCAATAACTGGATTCATACGAAAGGCCTGGGAATTCAGCCACATAAAGCCCAGTATAATATCAGATATTAGCAACGATGTGGATATGAAGAAAGCACCATAGGTGGGGGAGTAGAGGAGACTTTCTGCGTGATGGTAGAGGAGAGCCAGGATGGCAGAAAAGTAAATAACAGCAAATGCACGGTTGAGAAAACGGCGGCGCAGTCGCTTGGATGAGTGTAGGGGGAACTTGGGTGTTGAAGTTCCCATTTTCCGGCAGCCCTGCTCCGTCTTCACAATTTGTAAGTACTTACATTTGCATTTAAATAATCAACGAATCAGTTAAAGACAAATTTCTCAATTTCATTGTCCAAGGTCGAGATCATGTTTGGGAGAAAAAATAAGTTTTCTTTTGAAATGAGAGAAGATAATGATAAACATTGACGCGGCGTGTATTAATCTACGTATTTTATAATTTATATAGGACCACCAAGAAAGAGAGGAACACAAAAAACAAGTGAAATTTACTTTAGCTTATTCGATAATTTAAAATGACCAAGCTTATGTTTAATTTATGTTTATAAATTATTCATAAACAAAAATTATTTTGTTACATATATTTTGAGATATTTACGAATACTATCCATTTATTTATCATTTATTTTTATCAATTTATACATAGTTTTCAAACATGTTCGTATATGTACCGTGAACAAGATTGACGAAATTCATGATAATACAGAATGTTATTGTTTAAGCCCCTATTTGATTGATGACCATTATTTTGAGAAAATAAAGTTTTGAATAGTAATTCTTTTTTTTTTTTAAATGTGATTAAAAAAAATTTTGGGATTTACGTGCAAAATATTTTATTGTATAAATATATGATTGAAAATGAGTATAAAAATTAAATAATTTTGAAATAATAATTGTCATACAGGGCAAAAATTCATGCAGGTAGAAGTGCGATAGTTTGATAATAATTTTATTAGGAAAAATATACCTTAAAAGTAATGATAATCTGTTTTGAGAAGATAGACTATTTAAATAAAAGTGAACTTTCCATATAATTTCCTCATAGCATTTTTTAGAATTGGTCCTTTTTTGCCTTTATTATTTTCAAAATATATTTTTTTCTTTTTCTTATTTTCAATCACGCATTATTCAATAAAATAATATTACAGACAAATAAAAAAAATCTATTTATTTTTTAACTGCACATTCTCCATTAAAATACTATTCCAAAATGCATTTTGAACAAAAAAAAAAATTCAAATAGGCTCTTAATTAGTTTTTTTCACTTGACTTTCACAAAAATCTTGTCGTCAACGTCTCAAAACTCATCATTTTGCCCTATCCCACCACCACCACTTTATCCCCCCCAAACCGCCACCACTATTGCGATACAAAGCCATGCATCTATGGATGAAAGTGACCTTCGATTGTAAAGTTGATAGCCAAGAGAAGCGGCCATATGAACTTGTAGTCGTCAACATGTGATTCTTTTGGCAACGGCAGTCGTCGATGATGTAGAGTTGTAGAAAAGCCTACCCTTTATCTTTGGGTCTTTGTAGTCACTTTTATGGTGATTTTTGTTGGTGGATATATTTTTTATGTAGTGTCGTGAGTGGTTGTGATGGTGGTTGACGACGATGACGATAGTGAAGGGGTCGCATCACTTCGATATGGTTAGGTGTGTGGATTGCAACAACGCTAGTGTTTGGATTGCAAATTTGAAGTTTGTGTGTGGATTGAAGTTGTTATTTTGTGCAGTAAGTAGGAACAAAAGAGTTCATGGTCAAATTTTGGGACTAGTTATGGTGGAAGCTGGGTTGTGGTAGTGATGGTGTATTAAGGGATACATTTTCACATCGAATAAAGATAAAAACATAGATCAACTTATAATGACTTGAGTTACCTTTTAATAAGATTGACATTTTAAGATAGAACAATAGGTCTTAATATGGTATTAGAACTCATTAAACTCCAACGAGCAATTCGATCCGATTAAAACTCAAAAAACAAGCACATGGATTTCGAGATTAGTGTGCCCAAACGAGTCACCGTCTTATCGGGACATGTTAAGCGATAAAATCATATATCGAATATAAATGAAAATATAGATCAACTTATAATTGTTTTAGTTACTACTCTTAATAAGGTTGACATTTTAAGATGAAACCAAAAGTTTTAGTATAGTTATGGTATGGAAATGGTGGCGAGATGGCTGTAATCGTAATCTTTTGAAAATCTGCAAGTGCACGACATCGTAGTCAGTATATAATGATGAATAGAGTGTTGAACACATTGCTATGTGTTTGACCGAGTTAAAATTCATTGAAACTTTAATCGCATAGCAAAGAAGTTGCTGCGATTTTTCTATTATAATACCTAAATTATCAATTAAACTACTGAAAAAAAGTAAATGTGTTTTTGAAATGTATGAGCTGCATTACTAAGGTATCAAATCCCCCTTGTTATTCCATTTTTAGTGTAACAATTAAAATGATAATTTTAAATCATTCATATTGGTCAATATTCATAATTTAATTGAAAGCCTTTATCGATAGTGATCAAATTTATTCCCCTTATGTGACCTTTCTATCTCTCAATGAAAAATACAAACATGATAAATGCATTAATAAGTGCTAAAACATATATTGAAACCATGTAAAGCATAAATGTATATTTCTATCTTCTATCAAACTTTAAAATATTTATTATATTGTGCTTAAATCTTATTATCTCTCTCGATAACAATAAAATTCACTAACATTTTAATTGGTGATCAAATAATCGAAAAAAAGATAAAAACTATAATAAACATCCACACACAAAAAAATCAAATTAAAGTCAAAATAATTAATTAAAAACTAGAAATATCTTAATAAGAGTTCATCTCATCCTAATAATGTATAAAACTAGCAAAACATATTGGAATTACAAAAAAATACATTAAATGTATAGAACATCACTCAGAATTGTAAATTAATGAATGAATGAAGATAAATCTTGATGTTCTTGAATTTCTTCAAAAAAATCTTGATAAAATTTCAATAATTTTTTCACTTTTTGCCCACAAATCATAGGTTTAATCTTCAATTGATGAGTTCTTGAACTTTGCCTTTGAACTCATTTCACAATATATGATTTTCTCCCTCTTTTGTGATGAAAATTGACGGAATATTGTAGTATGAAATGTATATGACATAAGTCTATATTGTATTATGTTGTTAGGTATTTGTAAGAGTCGAAAATTGGTTAAAAATCACGTCCAAATTGATTTCCAAAAGAGTTCCAATCGAATAAAGAAAGATGTTTTTGCGCGCGCATGTTTTTGTCTCTGCACAACAGTCTGTATTTTGATCATAAATTTCTCTCCCAATATCCGATTGAGACAATTCAAAGTACATTGGAAATCTAACTCAAAGAGGTACAACTTTGTTAAATAGAAAATTTTTAATTCGGACTTTTACTATGCCAAAAATGGGTCTCGATTTTTTATTAAAAATCTAAAATATAACTTGTATGATTGGAAATTAATTTGTGATAATATTTTGATCATATTCCATTCCTTTTTGACTTCTAATTCTATTCAATTGTCTCCTAGACATCTTCAAAGTATCGTCTTATGGTTCCAATCAACTATTGAATATTAGAAATTTAGTCATCAAACTTTGAATTTCGCCATTTGCCCTTGATTTTTCCTTTGTTTTTTTTTCAATTCCTCATTCAACTATTGAGTTCTACCTATATAATATAAAATATAATAATTTATGATATATTTTGTTAAAACAACTATCAAATATCGTTATTTTAAATCTCGAATAAGTGTATAAATATATATTTATCACACCCCCTGAAACTTAAACATTTATTTGTTCTCAAACAAAATTATAACCTAAATAACAACAAATATGCAAGTATGCAAAAATATTTGGTTAGACAATCTAACTTTCTGTCTCAGGATTTGAGATTTCCATGTTAAATCCACAAACATGTTACAAAATCACAATACCAAACCAATACCACTATTCCAATGCAAAATCAAGTTGTGTGTGAAGAACTAAGTAGTCAACCATAAATCTAAAAATTATTTCAATTCCCGACCCTCTATGGTCTCTCGTATGATTTACACATCACCAATTTTCTTCTTTTCACTCGTTCCCAGTGTGTAATCTAAAGTTGAAATTTTCATTAATATTCTTAACCTCTCTAGTTCTGGTAGACGTCACTAGTTGCAAGTTAACACATCAGTAAACTAGGATCCTCCAATTCTTCGATTGCTTCTTCGCCTTGGACTAAACTAGACTAATAATCCCTCATCAAAAGTCAAGTCTTATCAAATAAGTGTTTGGGGTTTAACTAGGATATTTTGTGCATCTTCTGTTTCATGCACCTGCTTTTTTTTTTTATAAAAAAAATTCATTTTTGCACTCTTTCTCCCCTTAAACTTTCTATATGACCCACTTAACAAGCTTTTGACTGATGACTCCCAACTCAAATGATTTTAGGGCATCAAGTTGTAAATTTTTCAATTTTTTGTATTTTTCTATTATATACTAAAGTAATAATGAAAAACAAACAAACAAACATTCAAAAATACAGATAAATAAAAACTCAATTTTTTTCCATCCTCAAACTTAAAATCAACATTATCATCAATGTCCTAAAGAACGGGAAGAAGGCACTCCTCGAAATATATTGTTGAATATGGGAGGAGCTATTTGACAATCCATCTCAAAGTTTAAGTTGTTAAGTTTCTTCCAATGTTTATGTCTATGGTATCTATTAAAAGGGGAAGAAAACCATCAGAAGAGTCAAAATCAATTCTTCTTTTTTTTATTTTTTATGCCTAGACTCCAATTTCATACCTCATGCTTATTTCAACTTATTTTTTAACTAAGCTAATGTCAATGATGAAGATTACCCTCAAACTAAATTGAAACATGCCCATAACTAATGTAAACTAATAATCAAAATAATATATGCAATATAGTATAGAAAGCAGAATAAATAAAGGTAAAGAGGTTGTATTGTCTCTCAATAAGCGCTTAGTTTATAATCTTTAATTAGACTGTATGGAGGGATTGATCATGGTAGTTCATGCTGGAGTTTTATAGGCTTACACTCCTTACAATTTCCAGCTTTACATCCTATTTTTGCCCTTCAAACCTTGAGCTCTTCATTTTCTTCTTGAGCAATGCTCCCCAAACGTTTAGGCTTTTTCTCCTTCGACCCTTGTTGAACTTCTTCACCAACATATTTGGCATCCTCTAGGACTAATGGTTCTTGGGTAGATTATGTAGTTTAAAGATTTCATGTGTGTTCTCCACCCTTAGAGTCAGCCTACCCTTCTCCATGTCATTCAAGGTTTGACTTGTTGCTAAAAAGGTCGACCTAAGATTATTGGCATATCTTGGTCGTCTTCGGTCCATAACAAGAAAGTTCACCTGGAATATCAACTTTCCAACCTTGATGAGCACTCTGATGCTCATATCTACCAGTTACAGCATCACATTTGATCATTTGACTTCCCCAACTCCTAATTTTCTAAAAGAAGACAAAGACATTAAATTTATACTTGCACATGTATCACATAAAGCATTAAGATGAAATTATTTACCTAGTGAAATAGGTAAATTCAAACTCCCTGGGTCCTTGAGATTTGGTGACAATTTATTTTGTAGCCTCATATTGCTCTTCTTAGATAACATGTCCTTTAGAGATTTTGTATACATCGGGATCTCTCTAATTGCATCAATGAATTGGACTTTGATGTGGAGCTTTTTCAACATATCTAGGAACTTCTTGAATTGTTCATCTAGCTTTCTCTTTTACAGTCTTTGTGGAAAAGGTAGTGGTGGCACAAATTCATTGGTAGGAGCAGTTTCCTTAACTTTTGAATCTTCTGATGTTTCTTTGTTCTGCTCAGATTCCTCAAATTGCTCATCAACCGTGGAATGTACCTTTTCTTTTGTAGCAACTAGTCTCTTTACACTAATTTCTAGAAGTTGAACTCTACTGCGGGTAGTTATTACCTCAATCTACTCTTCCTCCACAACCTTAACTGCCATTAACTGTTATTTGAGATTTGTCTCAGTGTCACTGGGCAATGCTCCTGGTAGTCTCTCTGAAACTACTTTCGTTATTTGTCCCATCTAATTTTCTAAGTTCTTGATGGCAGCTCCCTGAACTTGCAAGATTTTATCTGATCTTTATGTGTGATAGGTAGATATCTCCACCAATTTTGTCCCATCTTGATTGTTGCTCCATTGGAAACGTAGTTGATTCATCTAGCCTGAGTAGTAAGTGTTAGGATTTTGATTGTGTTGTTGTCTTTGAAAATTTTGAGCATAATTCACATCTTCTACTAACTGAGCAAAAGGACTACCCATAATGCAGTCAACACTCTCATGATTCCCTCCACAATACTTGCATTTCGATCAGATTATTTGAGTTGCACTCATCTGTTCCACCTTTTGTGCCAATGATGCCAACTGAGCTGATATTACAGTCAAAGAATCAACTTCATATACTCCAGCAACCTTCTTTCCACTCATCCTTTCAATAGGCTAAAGTGCACTAGTGAATACCAAGTCCTCCATGATTTGGTGACCTGATCTACAGTTCTTTTATGATAGAACCATCGTATGCAGAATCTACATTAGGCCTGCTTATTGGATTCAAACCAATGTAAAAGTATTTCACCTAAAGCCACTTTTGTAATCCATGTTGTGGACACTAACGGAGTAGACTCTTGTATTGCTCCTAAGCCTTTAAATAACATTCGAAGTCCAACTATTGGAATGTGCTAATCTCGTCTTTGAGCTTTACAATCCTTTTCAGGGAAAAATATTTGCTATGAAACTTCTGACTCAATTGGTTCCATGTAGTAATGTTCTGAGGCAGACAAGTGTCTAACCACTCTCTAGTTGAATCTTTCAATGTGTACAGGAAAAGACTCCGTATAATTACTTAACTTGAAACCCCCAGAAACTCGATTGATGCACACGTGTCCAAGAATCTAGATATGTAAGCGTTAGGGTTCTCAATAGCTTACCCAAAGAACTACAGAGCATTCTGGAACATGTTTATGATATCCGTCCACAAGTGAAATTTGGTCTGACCAAACGCTTCATATGATATTCTAGAGTGGCTTTCAACAACCAGTGAAACCATGTACTCCCCCATTAGCCTTGCATTTTCATTAGTTGCAGTCACATTCGGTTGTGATGCTCCCAAATTAGCCCCGATAGCTATTTAATTCAGATTTTCCTTTGTCGTGTCTTCATTTTTCTGTTTTTGGCATGTTTCCAACTATTGTATTCTTCTATGGTTGATATCCATTCGATCTCTGGGCTTCGCATACAACGTCCTAAAAAAGGAAGCAACACTGTAAAGTTTTTTTAATATAATAAACTAAACTAAAAAATAAAATAAAATTCAGATTAAAGATAAAATTAATTAAAACTTATCATAACAATAATCCCTGACAACGGCGTCAAAAATGTGACCCTTTGAAAACTCGCGGTACACGGAATCGTGGTCAAATAATATAATGATGAATAGAGTGTCGAACACGTGAGGACTATGTGTTTGAGTGAATTAAAATTAATTGCAACTTTAATAAAATAGCAAACAAGTTGTTGTGATTTTTCTATACTAATCTCTAAATTATCAATTAAACTAGTGAAAGCAAGTAAATGTGTTTTTCAAATATGGGATATGTATTGCTAAAATGATGAATCTCCCTTATTATTTCATTTTTAGTGTAACAATTAAAATGATCATTTGAAATCATTCATGTTAGTCAACGTTCCTAAATTAGTTGAAAGTCTCTCTCGATAGCGATTAAATATATTTTCCTCATGTGATCTTTCTATCTTTCGATGAAAGATTCAAACATGATAAATATATTAACAAATACTAGAACACCTATTGAAACCATAAAAATCATACATGTATATATTTATCCTCTATTGAACGTTACAATGTTTATTATATTGTGTTTAAACTTTATTGTCTCTATAAAATCCACTAACAATTCAATTGGTGATCAAACAATTGAAAAGAACGATAAAAACTATAATAAACATCTACAAATCAAGCCAAATTAAAGTCAAGATAATTAATTAAAAACTAAAAAAATATCATAATAATGGTTCATATCATCTAGCAATGTATAAAACTAGCCTAGCATATTGGAATTACAAGAAATCATTTTAAATGTATAGAATATCACCTGAAATTGTGAATTAATGAATTAAGGAAGATGAATCTTGATGTTCTTGGATTTTTTCAAAGCAATTTTGATGAATCTTCAATAATTATTTCGCTTATTTGCCCACAAATCACAAGTTTAATCTCCAATTGATGAATTCTTGAACTTCGCCTTTAAAATCTTCTCACAATATATGATTTTGACCCTGTTTCAATAAAAATTGATAGAATATTATAGTATGAGGTGTATATAAGAGGTGTCTCAAATGTATTCTGTTGTTAGGTATTTGTAGAAGTCGAAAATTGGTTGAAAATTACGTCCAAATTGGTTTGGAAAAAAAATTCTAATTGAATAAGGAAAGTTGCATTCGCACGAACATATATTTCTATGCACAAAAGTCAGTATTTTAGTTATAACTTTATCTCTCGATATTCGATTGAGATGATTCAAAGTGTATTGAAAAGATAACACAAAGGATTATAACTTTGTTATAAATAGAAATTTTCTAATTCGAACATTTAGCCTCTGTTTGGCCCCTATTTTGGAGTGTTGAAAATTTTTGGAATAGTGATTGATGCGAGAATGTCTGGTAGAAAAGTAATGAAAAGTTTTAAATTTGTGTGTAATATTATTTTATTTGATGAATGTGTGATTGAAATGAAGAGAGAAAAAAAATTAATGTAATGTAATGGGAAAAAATGGGGGCCAAACGGGGGTTTACTGTGCCAAAAATGGGTCTTAATTTTTGACTAAATTTTGGAATATAATTTGTACGATTGGAAATTGATTTGTATAATATTTTGATCATATTCAATTCCTTCTTGCTTCTAATTTTATCCAATTGACTCCTAATAATCTTCAAAGTATATTCTTGTAGTTCAAATCAACTATTAAATATTCTTGTAGTTCAAATTAACAATTAAATATTTGCAATTTGATCCTTTGTTTCTTCCAATTTCTCGTTCAACCATTGAGTTTTACCTATATAACATAAAATACAATGATTTAGGATATATTTTGTCAAAAAAACTGTCAAATATTGCTATTTTAGACCTCAAATAAGTATATGAAATACACTTATCAGTAGTAGGGTTTAAATATATAATTTTGATTTCTAATTTTTGAAAATGGTGATTTGTAACTATGGTTTCGAATAATTTGTGGAGCTTTCGGTGGAGGCAGAGTGGTGGTAGTGAGGGTGTAGGTTATTAAGTTAAATTTCAAATAATTACATACTTGTGTAGCATGATTTAAATGAAGTTAACATATGATGTAAGTTATATAATTGCAACTTATTAAATATTGCGTTCTTAAAAAAATTATAACATCTCAACAAATTATAGAAAATTTATAAGATATAAAAAAAAAACTACATATATGTCAAAAAAATTACAGAAAAGTTACATACATTATAACAAAAATAAAGATTAGAGATTGTTTGACAACCATTTTGGTAGGAAAAAAGAGTATTGTATAGTGATTTTTAGGAGAATATGTGGTTAAAAAGTAGGGAAACTTTTTTGGTATAGAGTAGAATATTTATTTTTATTATGTATCTAGATCCACGATTGTGTAATTAACTCCAATTTTAACTGATTTCTCTGCTTGTACAGAAGCAAAGTGGTCAGAATTTCACCAGATGCTGTTGTGGCAACATATGGTTGGTTTACTTTTTTTTTTTTTTTACCATTATCGAATAAAAACTATCAAGTGTATTTTGGCGAAATTTTGACAACATATTTTTGTACACATAGCATGGCTGAAGTTTAACACAGGTGAATCAGTCGTTTGAAATAAAAGCCCAATAAGCACATGGTTCGGGCCCGTAAAATGTAAATAGTGAACATATGATAATTACTGGTTAAATGGACTGGACAGGCCCATAAACCATTCTAGCAAGGCCCTGCACAGACCAATCTAAGTTGCATTATGGGTATACCCCAAGCCCACTTGTTAATGTTTTGTTTAATCTTGAAATTTTCAATTATCTCGAAATATGCCTTCATAGTTTCCTTTTGGAATGTGAAATTAAGGCTTTACGATGAATGTTGAACACATTTTCAATTAAATTTTATTTTATTTTTTTCATAAATTCCACTTGTTGTGACTTCGATGACCAGTGGCTTTCATACAAATTGTCAGGAGAAGAATCAATGGAGAAATCAATTGGGAAGGAAGAAAACCAGATCAATGAGGAAAAAGAAGGAAGCTAACTATATTAACCGATACTTGAAGTAGAGGTGACATCGTTTTTGCATTATGTTAAATTGTAAGAAGTGTAATTAAGCCTTTTAAGTTTTTTATATTTTGCAAATTGGTAATACACTTTCACTTTTGGTATATATATATATACAACACTTGTACGATGAAGAGGACGTCTGTAATCTCTAATATTTCTATTTCTAAGTGGATTGAATTCAATTCAGTTTCCATCTTCCTCTCTTCTTATATTTTTTCATTTATCCCTTCCCCATTTCTTCTTTTGATTTGGTTCCCAGATTCAGTTGGAATTTCCAGCCGAATGAACTTTAGTTTTGGGTGTAGTGGAAAAGAAGCCATAGCTGTAAATCCCAGCTATGACAAGTGGTATCAGAGCAGGCGTATTAGACTGGGTTGTTGAAATTATGGATACTAGGGCTTAGGTGATGGATGAACATTTGAAGAAGCTAGACTTGGAAATGGCATATTTAAGTACAACATTTATGGTTGTGACTGGTAGATTGGAGGATAAATTGGAAGCCACCTATCAAACCCTCCAAGTGTTTGGTCACTGGCAAGAGAAAATTGAGGATACTATCCTAGCATGAATCGGAAGTATGAGAAAATTGTGGCTATGATGGCACAAATAGCAATTGATCTTAGAGCAGACCAAAAGAACAAGGGAGTGGAAAGCCATGTGTCTAACCAAATAGTTAGTAGTGGGCTAACATTGTAAGGTTCTAGTGTCCAATAGATGGGTAATCGGGTTAAGGGTGATGCCAGGGGAGATACTAAACTCCCGAAAATTGACTTCCCTCACTTTGGGGGAGAGGGACCTAGGGAATGGCTAAGGAAGGCTAGAAAGTATTCCCAACTCCACCATGTTGATGATGACCTTAGAATGAGCATTGCTGAGATGTACCTGAAAGGAAAAGCTAATAGATAGTCTGATGGCTTTATTGCAAGCCACCCAAATGCTGATTGGAATTTGTTTGCTGAAGAGTTATGTAGGAGATTTGCAGACAATACTAGAGATGAGGTGATTGAATCGTTTAGCAAGATAAGGCAAGTGGGATCTATGGCTGAGTACCATGAAAGATTTGAGGAATTGAAAGTCCAAGTGATGTTATCTTTGCCTCATGTCCCTGAAACTTATTATATATCAGTATTCACAAGTGGTTTGAAGGGAGAGTTCAAGTCTATGGTTAAGATGATGAAACCTGATAAACTAGCTAAGGCCTTTGAAATTGCAAGCCTGCAGGAATCCACAATACTGGCCATCAACAAATTCCAAAAACCTAAGACCTTCCTACCTAATTCCAACATATGGAATTCAAATTCCATCAGACCACTAATGAAATTAAACCAGCTGAACCCACTTCCAAATCCAGTAAACCACCCAATAACTTCAAAACCATCACACCTAAAGATTTCCAAAAAAAAAAAAAAAAGAAACTTGGGACTTTGTTATAAATGTGAGGAGAAGTATATTGTAGGCCATATCTTTAAGAACAGGTCCATCAATTTCATACTGGTGGATGAAGAGATAGAGGCTGAACATTAGGAATGTAAAAATTCTAAATCTGGGGAAGAACAAGGGGGGTGAAAAAATCATGAAAATTTCCATCAGTGCCTTAGCCGGAAATTTGAAGCCCAAAATCATTAGAGTGTCTGGAGTAATCAAAGGGATGAAGGTATCTATACTTATTGATAGTGAGAGCACCCATAACTTTGTGGATGAGAGATTGATTAAAGAATTGAACTATGGCATAGATGAAACCAATACTATGATAGTCAGGGTAGCCAATGGAGATAAGTTACAGAGCAAGGTTGTTTGCCAACCATTGGTGTGGATATTTCAAGAGTTGGAATTTCAGTTCAACCTAAGAACCTCTAAGCTCGGAGCAGTGACATGGTGTTATGAGTAAATTGGTTGAGCCAATTTGGCCCTATTTTTTTTTTTTTTCACACAAGGGTATATCAAATTCAAAACCACAAGGATGAAGTAGAATTGAGGAGTGAAGCACCAGTATATCTAGTGAAAATGATGGATGTATAGGAAATGGAGAGGATGTTCAATAGGAGTAACTATGGGGTGGTGGGACAATTGTACTACACCAGTGAAGAGGATGAGGAAGAAATACCTAGCATAATCCTTGAAGTGATCCATCAATTTCCAAGGGTGTTTGAAGAACCAAAGGGACTACCCCTCCTAGGTCTCATGACCGTTATATCCCTTTAGAAGAATGATCCCAACCATTCAAATTCAAACCATATAGGTGTCCCTTTATCCAGAAAATAGAGATAGAGAAATTGTTCAAGGAGATGCTGCAGACCCGGATCATTCAGGCCAGTAACAGTTCATTTGCATCTCGAGTCCTCCTAATCAAGAAAAAAGATGGCTCTTGGAGGTTCTATGTAGACTACTGAAAATTGAATAACTTAACCATCAAAGATAAGTTTCCAATGCCACTCATTGACGAACTCTTGGATGAACTCCATGGGGCAAAATTTTTTTCAAAGTTTGACCTTATGGTGGGTTACCACCAAATTAGAGCCACTAAGGAAGATGTGCCTAAGACGGCATTTAAAACTTACCAAGGGCTGTATGAGTTTAAAGTAATGCCCTTTGGTCTCACCAATGTACCTGCTACTTTTCAAAGTCTTATGAATGAGGTGTTCAAAGACCAGTTGAGGAGGCATGTGCTAGTGTTTTTTGATGATATCTTAGTGTATAGCACTGACTTAGATTCTCATTGCCAACACTTGGAATCAATAATATGGATATTACTGAGGCATCAATCGTATGCTAAGAGATCTAAATGCAATTTTGGACAATCACAGATTGAGTACTTAGGTCACATCATCAGTCAGGAGGGAGTTTCAGCTGATCCCAGTAAGGTGGAAGCCATGCAGCTATGGCCTAGACCTAAGACCATCAAACAATTGAGAGGCTTCTTAGGGTTGACTAGATATTACAGAAAATTTGTTAAAAATTATGGGGTGATAGCCAAACCACTAATTGATTTGCTTAAAAAGGACAACTTCTAGTGGAGCATGGAAGCAGATTTAGCATTTGATCAATTGAAGCAGGCTATGAGTTCAACCCATGTCCTTGCTCTACCTGATTTCCATAAACCATTAGTTATTGAAACTGATGCTTGCAAATGGAGAATTGGGGTTACCTAAGCAAAGCCATTGGAGTATGGAATTTGGGCATGTCCATCTATGAAAAAGAACTATTAGCATTGGTTACAGCTGTAGGCAAGTGGAGGCATTATTTGGAAGGCAACCAATTCATCATGAAGACTGATCATCAGTCTCTCAAATACCTACTTAAGCAAAGGATCGCCACACCACTTCAACAATAATGGCTCACTAAGTTACTAGGACTCAGCTATGAAATAATATACAAGAGGGAAGCTGATAACCTAGTGACTGATGCCTTGTCCATCAGGTATGAAGGGGAATAAGACTGCTTTGGCATGATAGTGGTGATTCCTACTTGGATACAAGAAGTCACTGATAACTCACGAGATGTTTTTGCTAAGGCCAATGTGCAATCCCTGTTACTAGATCCTAATTCTGATCATAACTTCCAATTTAGGAATAGAGTTTTGAAGTACAATGGCAAATTATATATTGGAGTATGAGGGAAAATTAGATCAAAGTTGGTCCAAAATGTTCATGGATCTTAGGAAGGGGGCCATTCAGGAATTCACAATAGGGATGAATCAAGATATAAAGATGGAGGTGATGCAATGTGAAGTATGTCAGAAATGTAAAAGGGAGTATGTGCCCTACCCTGAATTACTTCAGCCCTTACCAGTGCATTTACATTCTTGGAGTCACATCAGTATGGACTTCATAGAAGGTTTACCTAATTCAGGGGGTAAAGATACTGTTATGGTGGTAGTGGATAGATTTACAAAATATGGGGACTTCATTGCCATTTCCCATCCTTTCACGGCCATTACAGTTGCAAGAAGCTTCATTCATGTTGTGTTTAAACTCCATGGATTACCACAAAGCATTGTATATGATAGTGATAAAGTCTTTACCAGCAAGTTTTTGCGGGAAATATTTCAACTCATGGGCACCCAACTCCACTTGAGCTCTACTTATCACCCTCAACCAGATAGGCAAACTGAAAAACTTAACTAGTACTTAGAGATGTACTTAAGGTGCATGACATACCAACATCCTAAATTGTAGGAAAAGTGGTTGTCACTGGCAGAGTGGTAGTATAATACTTTCTACCATTCCCTTATAAGATTGATTCCCTTTGAAGCCCTTTATGGAACCAAGTGACCTCAATTGTCTCTGGGACCATACCAGTAATCAAATGTTGCAGCTGTAGAAGAGTAGCTTCAACAAAGATATAGATTAAATCAGCAATTGAAGGAGAATCTTTCACAGGCAAGTGCCAGAATGAAATTATAAGCAGGATTGGGTCTTCCTCAAACTCCACCCCTACAAGAAACAATCCATGGAGCACAGGCAAAATTATAAATTGGGGACTAAGTATTTTGGTCCCTCTAGATTATCAAGAAAATAGGCACAATGGCTTATCAATTATCTCTCCCAGCCACTACCAGAATCCACCCGGTCTTTCATGTCTCACCGTTGAAGAAAAAATTATAGAGTAATATCAATATTGCAATTACTAGACGAAACTCACCCACACCCGCCAGCACACCTACCTCAAGCCATATTACAAACCGGGGTGGTAAACAGATAGAATTGCAAACAACACAATGGTTTATTAAATGGTCATATTTACATACAGATTGTTCAACGTGGGAGGATGCTGAATGAATTAAATTGAAATTTCCTCTTTGTAGATCTTGGGGACAAGATCAAAGTGAGGGGGAGGGTTGTCAAGAGAAGAATTAGTGGAGAAATTAATGGGGAAGGAAGAAAACCAGATCAATGAGGAAAAAGAAGGAAGCTAACTGTATTAATTAATACTTGAAGTAGAGATGACGCCGTTTTGACATTATGTTAAATTGTAAGAAGTGTAATTGAACCTTTTACATATTTTATATTTTGCAAATTGGGAATACGCTTTCACTTTTGGAATATATTTATACAACCCTTGTGCCATAAAGGGGACGTCTGTAATCTTTGGTATTTCTGTTGCTAAGTGGATTGAAGTTTCCATCTTCCTCTCTTCTTATATTTTGTCATTTATCCCTTCCCCATTTCTTCTTTTGATTTGGTTCCCAAATTCAGTTGAATTTCCAGCTAAATCAACTTCAGTTTTCGGTGTAGTGGAAAAGAAGCCATAGCTGTAAATCCCAGCTATGACACAAACATGATCAAAATTAAACACATGAAATTGAGACTTTACGATGAATATTGAACATATTTTCAATCAAATTTTATTTTATTTTCATAAATTCCACTTGTTGTGGCTCCGACGACCAGTGGCTTCCCTACAAACATGATCAAAACTACACATAAAGGATGTTTTGATAACTAAATAGAACAAGATTAAAGAGAGTTAAATAAAGGAGACATGAAATAAAATTTAGACACAAGGTGATGGTGGACCACGTGGAAGCCTTGAGCCCAGCAAAGCATTGTAGCGAGGTGAAGGCAAACCATAAAGGCACTAATGGTCAAACTAAACCTCGCCAAGATACTTCAGCGGGATTCCCTTGAAGGCTCGCCAGGTAGCAAACTTTAGACATCGGAGAGAGCAAGTCCCGACCTTAGACACTATGACTTAGGCGACGACCCCTTACATTGGAAGAAGCATCTCTCCACTTTGACGCCCTTTGCAACAACAATAGTAGCCTATGAGATATTCCCAACTAAGGCGAAATTCTCATGACACCATTGTTCTTTGCAGCAAACTTTTTCCTAAATAGAAAGATCCAAGAAACTATATGATACTCTTGGGATGCCTAAGCAATATTACTATAATAACCTAAAATTTCTCTACTTGTCATTAACCTAAGTATAGGGACCAATTTGCTCGATAACCATAGTTTAAGAACCAATTTATATAGAGACTAAGTTTCAGGGACAAATTTATACATCAACTATAATTTAGGGATAATATCGCACATCGGTGAAAGTTTAGGGGCCAAGTTTTATATCCATCCATAGTTGAGGGACATCTACCATAATTAAAAGAATCAATTAAGAAAACTTTCCTTTTTATCAATTATGGAAACTTTCCTTTTATTTAATTATACCTAAAACCAAAAAGGTAATTAACATATATGATATACATGTATATGCTAATTACCATAATTAAAAGGATTAATTAAGGAAATTTTCCTTTTATGATTATGATTATTTTATGAAATCATGGAATTTAGTAGCGCTACGCACGAAATTAGAATCACTAAGTTCGATTTTTATAATTTCATGTCTCATCAAGTATGTTTACGAATCTCATAAATTTTTGTTTTTCATTTTACGTTATTTCGCTTATTGAGATTATCATCTCATATGAAACATGAACTTTTTTTATAGGTAATAATTAATTAGTGATTCAAGACGGATTAAGATTGGACAAACAAGCAACAATGGTTAATAAAATATTTCAATAACGTTATGTTATGGATTTAATGATGTTTTGTTTTTTATAATTACATCATCTAGTTTTGAAGATTTTTTTTTTAAAATATGTTGTTCTTAATGTTCTCTTTCTTTTGAAAACTTAAATGTTTTGAATAAAGTGTTTAAGTTCAAGAATCGAGTCGTTTCAAAATGTTTTGTTTTTGATAATTACATCATTTAGGTTTTGAAGATTTTTTTTTTTTAAATATGTTGTTCTTAATGTTCTCTTTCTTTTGAAAACTTTTTATGCTTTTAATAAAGTGTTTAAGTTCAAGAATCGAGTCATTTTAAATGATATCAAAGCGGGTCTACGTTCTTGTTGACAAAAAAAACATTGTTCTTGACCGCGCAAATATTTAACTTTAAAAAATAATAATAATAATTTTTTTTAGGAATGTTAAGGTAGTGAACAGTGACCGCGCAATCACTGTTCACGGTGAACAGTGAGTGCAGTTATTTTTTTAAATAAAATAATAATAATTTTTTTTTTAGGAATGTTAAGGCAGTGAATAGTGACCGCAGTCACTGTTCACGATGAACAGTGAGGCGCATATTTTTTTAAAATAACAATAACAACAACAACAACAATAATAATAATAATAAAATTTTTGAGGAATGTTAAGGCCACCATCACGCGATACTATGTTCTAATATTCAGTGTCTCAAATCAGGTAGAAAGATATGTGATATCGTTTGAAGTACCCTATGTTATTTACGAAATCACGATTACCTAACATACAATTTTATTACAATTATATGTAAATGCATGATTATGTGTACGTAAATGAATGTGTATGAAATTATGAATAAATTGATTGGGGAATGGTTATTTTATTGAATTGTGCATAATAACGAATAGGTTCTTAATTATAGAAAATTCTATCCTATAATGGAAAGTGTAAGTTTGTGTAGACGGAAGAAATTTCTAGTTTTTGAGATAGAAGAGTACCCAATCAAGAAAATTTCTAAATTTGGAAATTCCTATTTTTAGAGACTATTAACAAACTGCTATTTTTGGACGCCTCAAACATGAACATTAATAAGTTAGAAACCTACACTTTGAGGATCCACATTTAAAAAAGATCATAGTTCAAGAACTATATTTAGACACTATATATTTTTGGACGCCTCAAACATGAACATTAATAAGTTAAAAACCTACACTTTGAGGATCCACATTTAAGAAAGATCATAGTTCAAGAACTATATTTAGACACTATATATTTCACGTAGTGTACATCGATTTACGTAAGAAAGTTAACTAATATAAATTTTACTTTCTTAGATGGTCAATGGACGGTCACAACTGGCTAGGGACCAGACCCAAAGACGTGAAATGTTTCTCAGATTACATATGACGTATGTGAGGAACCCCAACCACAATCTGTTGGAACACTTAGATGCCATAGAAAGGATCATTAGAGGAGCCGAAAATAACGGACACGAGTTTCATAAGGATGAGATCATCTATCATCTATATAGAACGCTTAGCCTTTATTGGAGACGGTTTGTTGAGAGGCTTGAGGAAATATTCTAATACTAAACTGCCCATGTCGTGTTGATTGCATGCTTGTGGGATAGATGGATTATTAACACTCAAGACACTAGGAATATTGAAAGACCCTTGGGATATGAGCATGATCATCGTCGTCCACATAGCCCACCTAGTGTTGCCAATTTCCCTAGTGTACCAGCAGTTGACAAAAGGGGTAATATTATTGGAGAAGTGATAGAAGAAGAGGAAGACCCCGAAGAAGACCTTAAGGAGAGTCCTGAGCACCACCCTACATCATACTTTGAGGAGAATCCCAGGTACAACCCTAGGGAAAATCCAGAGGCAGGTCGAGATGAGGGAGGTGAGGGAAATTTTTAGATGATAGGAAATTATAAATGATTGTCATGTTTGGACTAAATTTTATTTAAATAAGTGAATGTATTGGATACCACGAAGTCAATTTGATTTATGTAAGTTATTGAGATAAAATGAAATAAAATTTGCTAATTTTCTTATTCTTAGTCCTGTAGTTAAGTGATTTTACGTTTACATTTTATCAATGTTATGGTAACTCGCTTTAGAAACACGAATAATAGGAACAGTCAACCCCATACCGGAGCAACTAAAATGAACAATGTTAACAATCACAACCTGAATGACCAATTCATGCAGTTTCTTGAAGCAATACGCAACATGGCACCACACGCTGCACCACCTGTTGCACCACCACCGGCAAAGAGGAGTGTGGCTACAATAGTGGAACAATATTGTAAGCTACAATCCCTAGTTTTGAGAGAGGCACAGATCCACTGGCATCGAAAGAGTGGATAAGCAAGCAAGAATGGATCTTTGAACTTGTTGAGTGCCCCAAAACTCGGAAGGTAATCTGTGCAACCTTTATGCTGGATAAATGAACAAAACTCTGGTAGGAAATGACCAATGGGTCCAGAGCAGCTGGACAAAGCTGGATGTGGAATGAATTCAAGGAATTATTCCTACAAAAATACTTTCCCCCCAACATTCGAAACCAGAAGGAATCGAAATTCCTGGTATTCGGACAGGGAAACTTGACACTGGCAGATTATGAAAAGATGTTTGGGAAATTATCTCGCTACGCCCCGCAATTGGTTAATAAGGAAGAAAAGACAGCGAAACGCTTTGAACAAGGTCTATGTGATGATCTTCGACAATCAGTGGTCACCTTTGAATTAAGTATATACCACGAAGTACTGGCAAAAACACAGTTGACCAACATTAGAGAAAGTACCAACAGTACCAGTAAACCTCAGTAACCTGTTTTGCCAGAGAAGTGTAAATGGGAGGATCACAAAGATAAATGGAAGCAAAATTTTGCAAAGAAAGGGAAATGAGGGTTAGCTTCGAGCAAATATTTGGAGAATCCAATTTGCGAACGTTACATTGGGAAATGCCTCATGGGAACTAATGTATGCTTCTATCGTGGAAATACAGGTCATGAGGCAAAGTTTTGTCTAAAGAATCAAAAGCCAAGGCAACCACCACAATAGTAGAAACCCGAGAATCCATCTAAAGGGCAAGCCAGGGTCTATGCCCTTACTGAACGTAAGGAAGATGCCGGCCGAAATGTTTTGGCAAGTAACATTCTCATATCTGGTACTCCTACATATGTTTCGATAGATTCTGGTTCTGCCCACTCTTTTATATCGCCGAAATTTATGAGCACAATAGATGTAAGTGAAGTTGCTAATATACCATTAGAGGTTGTCATCCATTCAGGGGATGTACTTAACATAAGTCACATAGTAAAGATAGTAGGGGCAGAAATTGATGATAAGATCTTGGATATGAACTTATACATCTTGAACATACGTGAGTTTTGACATAATCCTGGGAATAGACTAGCTTTCAAAGAACCACGCAACGATTCTATGATTTGAAAGGGAAGTAATTTTTAGATGGCCTAGAGGAGTAGAACTTCGCCTTTCGGTGAACAAAACAAAACCCCTACTCAAAGTCATTTATGCCTTAAAAGCCCGAAAACTTTTAAAGCCAAAGGGATGCATAGGGTTCTTGATGTCAGAGCTGGCCAAAGAATATAAAACAATGACAATCGAAGACGTCAAAGTAGTACGAGAATTTTCGAAAAATCTTTCCCGAGGACTTACTTGGAATGCCTCCAAAATGGGAAGTAGAGTTTGCAATTGATTTGACTCCCGGTTCTGCTCCTATTTCTAAAGCTCCCTACAAAACGGCACCAAAGGAATTGCAGGAATTGAAAACACAAATCGAGGAATTACTGGAAAAGGACTTTAAAAGACCTAGTGTGTCGCCTTGGGGGCACCAGTGTTGTTCGTTAAGAAGAAAGATAGATCTATAAGGATATGCATCGACTACCGAGAATTGAATAGGATTACCATCAAGAATAAATATCCATTTCCTAGAATTGAGGATATGTTTGATCAATTACGGGGTGCTGTCATATTCTCAAAGATCGATCTGAAGTCGGGATATGAACAGTTGAGGATAAAAGCTAGTGATATCTCGAAGACGGCCTTTAGAACTTGGTATGGTTATTATGAGTTCTTAGTTATGCCTTTTTGCCTGACTAATGCTCCAGGAGTATTCATGGACTTGATGAATCGTGTGTTTCACGAATACCTAGATCGATTTGTCATCATGTTCATCGATGATAAACTGATCTACTCGAAGACTAAAAGGGAGGATGAAGAACATTTGAGAACTGTGTTACAAATTCTGAAGAAGGAGAAACTTTATGCCAAATTTATAAAGTGAGAATTTTGGTTAGAACGAGTTGTGTTTCTTGGACACGTGGTCACAGCTCAGAGAATTGAAGTGGACCCAAGTAAAGTAAAAGCAGTCTTAAATTGGTCAAGACCAACCAATGTGGGAGAAGTTCACAGCTTTCTGGGTTGAGCAGGATACTACAGAAGATTTATAGAAGGATTTTCTAAAATATCGGGACCCTTGACTCAGTTGACGTGTAAGGGTACAAAATTCGAAAAGACCGAGAAATGCAAACGTAGTTTCAAAGAATTGAAGAATAGGCTAGTTAATGCACCAGTGTTGACTATACTTGAAGGATCAGAAGGTTTCGTAATATACAGTGATGCATCCAAGCAAGGCTTAGGTTGGGTTTTGATGCAACAGGACAAGGTAGTCACCTATGCATCCAGACAATTGAAACATTATGAACAGAACTACCCCACACATGACTTAGAACTTGCAGCAGTTGTACACACTTTGAAAATTTGGAGACATTACATGTATGGGGGTAAATGCGACATTTATACAGATTATAAAAGCTTCAAATACATTTTCACTCAAAAGGAGTTGAACATAAGGCAGTGGAGGTGGCTTGAATTGGTAAGAGACTACGATTGTGAAATCCATTACCATCCAAGCAAGGCGAACGTAGTGGGAGACATTTTGAGTAGGGAAACCATGGGCAAGTTGGCAATATTAACAGCGCAGGAACCTTTATATAAGGAATTTGAGAGATTAAGTCTTGAAGTAGTCACAACTCCATCGAAAACTACAGCTCGAATGACAACACTCTTGATTCGACCGACACTCCGTGATAGAATTAAGAACCACTAGAAGATCGATCAATCATTTGAATTTATTAAAGTCGAGATTGATACAGAGAAACGGAAAGGATTTACCGTAATCAAGGACAAAATATTGTATTATCAAAGACGTTTGATACAGAGAAACGGAAAGGATTTACCGTAATCGAGGACAAAACGTTGTATTATCAAAGACGTTTATTGTACTAGATTCTGAGGAATTGAAAAAGGAGATTCTAGAATAAGCACACACCACTCCTTATTCTGTACACCCAGGAGGTACAAAAATGTATCGTGACTTAAAAGTCGTATTTTGGTGGAGGAATATGAAGAAGGACATAGCTAAGTTTGTTGAGAGATGCCTTATATGTCAACAAGTGAAAGCCGAACGTCAACGACCGTCGGGGTTACTACAACCATTGGAAGTTCCAGAATGGAAATGGGAGCATGTAACAATGGATTTTGTGGTTGGTTTTCCAAAGTTAGTGACGGGTCATGAGGCCATTTGGGTAATAGTCGATAGATTGACCAAAGCAACTCACTTCTTGCATGTCTGGATGACCTTTTCTATGGACCAATTAGCACATCTATATGTTAACGAAGTGGTCAGACTTCATGGTGTTCCAATCTCGATAGTATCAAACATAGACCCAAGATTTACATCCAACTTCTGGAAAAATGTATCAGGCGATGGGAACTAAGCTAAAGTTTAGTACAACATTCCACCCCCAAACGGATGGACAATCGAAGCGAACTATTCAAACTCTAGAAGACATGCTCCGAATTTGTGTCTTAGAATTTGGAAGGCATTGGGAAAAGCATCTACCATTAATTGAGTTCGCTTACAACAATAGTTACCATTGGGCTATAAATTGATCAGATATGGATCGGATCTGCCTATATCTGATCTGATCCAATAATCTAACATATATTTTATTGTTAAATCCATATCCATTTTGCTATGTTATCGGATATCCGATTCGATAATCCGATTCGAAATTAAAGAATTTGTGAAAAAAAAAATGTTGGAATCAACTTTTTTATGTTTTGAATTTGATGACTCTTGTGATTCTAAATTTATTTATTTTATCATTTATTTATTTTAGTCACAAATAACATGCATAAAATATTACTGGCTCAATTATTTATAACAAATCGGATCGGATTGACCGATATTCATATTTGATCCATTTAGTTAATGGATTATCGGATTCAGATCTTGATCGGGTTATCGGATTGAGACCCTAAATCCATCTCCCATTAATTTCATCGGATTCGGATCAGATTCAGACCAAATTCCAATCCATTGATAGCCCTAGTTACCATGCCTCTATTGGTATGACACCTTATGAAGCCTTATATAGAAGAAAGTGCAGATCACCCGTTCATTGGGATGAAATTGGTGAGCATAAGATATTAGGGCCTGAAATTGTGGAACAAACAGTTCGAGCTATTGAAAAGATCCAAGCTAGTATTAAGACCGTCCAAGACAGACAAAAAAGTTATGTAGATAGAAGACGAAAAGACCTAGATTTTGCAGTTGGTGATCGCATATTTTTGAAAGTCACACCAATGAAAGGTATCATGCATTTTGGTAAGAAAGGGAAACTTCGACCAAGGTACATCGGACCCATCAAGATGCTCACGAGTTGGAAATGTGGTATATCAACTAGCTTTGCCACTGGAACTTTCTGTAGTGCATGATGTCTTCCATGTATCTACACTCAAGAAATACGTCCCAGAAGCGAGTCATGTAGTAAAGCATGAACCATTGAAGATCCAGCGAAATTTGAGCTACGAAGAAGTCCCGCTTTATGTTATAGCCCATAAGGTACAAAAACTTCGCAATAAGGAAATATCACCGATCAAGTTATTATGGCAACATCATTCGATCGAAAAAGTAACTTGGGAACGCGATGATGAAATGTGAGCCAAATATCCCCAACTATTTGACGAAGACAATTAAGGTAATTTTCGAGAACGAATTTTTTTTAAAAGATAGGTAGATTATAATAACCTAAAATTTCTCTACTTGTCATTAACCTAAGTATAGGGACCAAGTTGCTCGATAACCATAGTTTAAGAACCAATTTATATAGAGACTAAGGTTCAGGGACAAATTTACACATAAGCTATAATTTAGGGATCATATTGTACGTCGGTGAAAGTTTAGGGGCCAAGTTTCATAGCCGTCCATAGTTGAGAGACAGCTACCATAATTAAAAGAATCAATTAAAGAAACTTTCATTTTTATCAATTATGGAAACTTTCCTTTTATTTAATTATACCTAAAGCCAAAAAGGTAATTAACATATATAATATACATGTATATCCTAATTACCATAATTAAAAGGATTAATTAAGGAAATTTTCCTTTTACCCCTCAAACACACACGAACATTCTTTTTCAGAAAACACAATTCTCCTATGTGCTAATACGATTATCAGATTCAAGGTAAATAAGATATACTATTTCATTGTTTAAAGTTACAGAAGTCAATATTATGATTATGTTATGAATATATGGAGTTTAGTACCGCTACGCACGAAAGTAGAATCACGAAGTTCAATTCTTATAATTTCGTGTCTCATCAAGTATGTTCACGAATCTCATGAATTTTTTTTATAGGTAATAATTAATCAGTGATTCGAGATGGATGAAGATTGGACAAGCACGCAACAATGGTTAATAAAATATTTCAATAACGTTATGTTATGGATTTAATGATGTTTTGTTTTTTATAATTACATCATTTAGGTTTTGAAGTTTTTTTTTTTTTTTTTTAATATGTTGTTCTTAATGTTCTCTCTCTTTTGAAAACTTTTTTTGTTTTTAATAAAGTGTTTTAAGTTCAAGAATCAAGTCGTTTCAATTACCACTTTCAAATACAAAATAATTGGTGCACAAAGTACAAGATCAAATGTCATAGTAATAAGGTCGACTGCTAGTCGACATGTTTCAAAAGATTAGAACTACCCGTATTCAAAATTTCTTTAAATACCCTAGACTTGCACAACAAAAGATTTGAATCTAGCCAAAATTTTATCCATTTATCTTTTCCGCACTCAAACATTCTAGTTTTGACTTAATCGTCGGAGAGAGGATAAATGACGAACCATCATGGTACTACGGCTTTGCATTCTAATGAAGTCTTAGTGTATAGGTAACGTAGAGGTGAATCGGGAGCGATAGGCAACAAAAAATCTTTTGACAGGAAGAATTGTTAAAATTCGGAGGTCAATGGTTTTTCATTGAACACATTAAAAGGGATCTAGGCATGGATATTCCTTTTAAATTCAAAGGTTGAAATGGGAATATCCATTTGGTTAACTGAAAATACCCTGCAATCACCTCTTCAACACAAAGAGAATATTCTAGCTTTAGAAGTTCAATTGGATTTGTCAAGGTATTCTGATGATAACAACGTTCCATCTAAATGTCATAATCTTCACTCGTTCAAACAAATAGCCCATCTATTTCTTGTCACAAGTACCTTCAACTTGACCCATAATTTTCTATTTTGATGTCATTTTCAACTCAAATCAATCATTAGATACAATTAAGGGTAATTTGTAAATTCACATTATTTGGTCTGAAAAGAGCATGTTGAAGAGAGAAAATCTTGAAATTTCTAAATCCATTCATATATACAAACATGGGATGAGAAAAGTTGGCATCTATGTTCACCAGAAACACTCCTACACAAATTCTAATCATACTCAATTAGCATACTCTGGTACAATTATACAAACCATTCCAGTTTCGTTATACACGAAATATAGTTAAAAGGATCCTCGAACCGAGCCATGAACAGACAAGTCTCCTTGATCATCTATTAGATCATCAATTCATTCACGTCCTTGTCGGATGATCCAGAAACCTTTACATAGTTCACACCATCTTCAATGGCACAAAACTGGCCTACTTACTCTGAAAGAAAATAAAGAGGAAAAATGGAAAAGAAAGGGTGAGATTGATACTAATTCTCTTCCAAGTTAAAGCAGGTTCCTTCATTGTCAGAAGACAAAGGAAGAAGAGTGCTCCCTGTTCTCATTTTCTTCGCGTCTTGGCTCCAACAAATTAAAATTCTCCGCACCATGTTACAGAATTCTCTGCAAGAAAATTACCATACCAAACCAAAAATTTGAACAAACAAAATTTGAATAGTATCACTATACTCCAGATGACAAAGAAATAGTAGACTTACGGCCATGGATCATCACCCATGAGCATCATATCCCCTTCGTTATCTGTAAAAACAATTTCCCATTTGTTTCGAGGCCGGAGTTCCCCTTTTATTTCAAAGATCTCTTCAAGCTCACTTATAAGCTCGTCGTATCCCTTCAATGCAGTCAAGTCAACAGCACGACCCACTGCAACCCCTTGCATTTGAACCTTTTCAAGGGTTTACCCAGCCAAACAAATTTTTAAATCAAGAACTTTTTTCCAAGTGATTAATGCTGAATCAGTAATGCATTAGAAGTGATTATACCTTGGTGCGACTTCTGGTGGAGGGACCGTGGCTACTTTGACCATCCTTTGTGGAACCTTGAAACTGCTCTTTCTTCAGGTATTTGGAATCCTTTGAAAGACCAGATTCATGTTTTGAATTGACCGAGGAAAGTGCACTTGGAACATATACATCACCAGTATCGGTTGATATGTCAATTGATTTTGGAGGAGAATCCTTATTACGGGCAGAGGGACTTGTCAAATTGATCCCAAACAATCGGCATGTTGCAACAGTGGCCTCCCTCTTCTCATTATTTGTATGTGACATTGGGGTATTGCTCAGTTTTCCAGAATCTAGAGCTGAATTGTTTGAAAACATAGGCCATACTGAGGCACTTTTACTCTCTTCGGTTTCTTCAGAAAACATATTTAGAGAGGATTTTGAAAGACTAAGCCAACCAGGAACTGGAATTTCAGCAGGCGATCGAAGCCTTTTATGCTTCACTCCCATTGGATGAACCAACGCAGGGGACATGGGTACTGACACCACAAAGGGTTCTATTTCCCATGGAGAAACCCTTTCAGGTCTTGGAATAGATGCAGGTTCATCCCATCGAACCTGTGAATATGAGGAGAAAAGAGAGTAAAATTTAAAACTTCTGTCTTCCAATAATGCTAATTTGGAAGTAAGAAGATCAGCATATAAACTAACCTTCAATGATCGCCAGTCCGAATCTTCCCAGTTGAGAGAAATATCTTCCACCCCAACTATTGTACCAGAAAACCTGATCGATTGGAGAAGCAAAATTGAAAAACTATTAGCAACTCGACCTACAAACTTCTAATATAACCAGGTTGCATATATATAATTTAACAACCTTCTCTCGGGAGAATCTTCTCCCTCAAATCTCATTTTGAATCTCATGCCAACTTTGAAACCATGATTTACAGCTTCTTGATATTTGTTGAGGCCTATGATGAACTGACTTGTTCTAAAACATTTTACCACAGAAGACACGTGTAAGAAGATGAATACACAAACAGCATTTTAAGTGAAAAAATGAGAATAATTACGGGACCTTGGCTTGTAATAAACAACAAATATGGTCTGTGTTGCAACTGCATGAGATGCTGTTGCAAGCACTCCGAGATGCATGCTCTGACTCGAAATAACTGAAGACGGCATGGTGCACTGTTGACGAGCATGACGCCTAACTCCAACACGTAAGTCCCCATTCTCTCCCCTAGAAACAAAGTTTTACATATTTGGTGACACGAAGAAAAAAAGAGGAAAGTGAGATATTTTTCCAGAAACATATGCAGTAACAAATCATTGTAAGTGTGTATAATAAATAGATACCTCAAAAATACAAAAGAATCCCCAGCAACTAATCTCTTAGAAGTAACGAATGTACTCCATCCCGTTGTAAGCAAATGCCGTCGGGGTTGACCTGTTCAGTTTTTGTCAGAGATATTTGGATTCCAAGCAGAATTCAATATCATATACATACAGTCAGGATTATACACATATTTATTTGCTAGTATTGTTTATTTTAAAAAAGCTTACATAAAAAACAGGAGAATTAGAAAGGCCAAAACGAAATATGACCTCTAAATATATGCTTAAAGTGCCATTCAGAGCCATGTAAATCTTTGGCTACCAATTCTTGGGTTGGTGTCTGCTGGGTCATATCCTGATCCAAGAACAACCGTTAACCGTAGCTTAGAAAAAGTTATTAACAATACAAACAACAAATATGCAAAGAGACATTTGGCAAAAGAAAACAGAAAAACCGTTTGGAAAAGGTGATGATTTACTACCAAGGGAGGAAGGCATTCGTTAGCATGTCTACGGAGAACAGAGAATCCACCATGTGTGCTGGTATCAGAGGCTGTCAAAACCTTGCAGAATGAGTGCACTGCAGGTCTAGATTGCTCGAGAGGACCCTTATCAGGACTTATATTCTCCGTTCGCTACAAATAGTTATATCCAATAATGACTTAATTTTTCTTATATAAAATCGATGTAAGAACAACAATTTTTCCAATCACTGGATGCAAATAGAGCAATACAAATACATAGGGAATAATTTAAGATCTTACTCCTTCTGGCATCAAAGTTATTTGTGTATAAACTTCATCAGTGTCTTGCTCAGCCTGAAACAGACAAAAATTCAAAAATGAGCAACTATATTCTCCACTTATATTCCTAGCATATAATTTTGTTTATATTAATCTTTATATTACAGAAAATAGAATTATTATTCACTTCTTGCAGAAACAAACCAAGAACAACATTTCACAAAATAAAAAAAATGTGAAGTCCATACCAGTAGCTGAACATTAAAAACACGACATAGGATCTTTGAAGGCAACCTGAACATTGTTATCCTCTGATTCAGTTCCTGATTTGTAGATGCCTCCAACTAACCAAACCCAAAAACCAGAATTTTATTAAGGGAAATATCCCACGTCAATTAAAGATGAAACAATTACCCAACATATAATCTTAACAAGATTAGTGTTCTAAGATAGAACCCGAGTCTTAATAAATTTTCACTCCATAAGAGCAAAAAAAATTGAAAATGAAAATATTACATACTTGTTCCATGTGACCTTGAGGAAAATAATAAACTTTCTCTCCATTTTTTGGAACATCCACCAATGGACCTGCACANTCTTTGTCTTCGTCTTCCAAAAAATCACAAGGAGTTTAGAACTTAACTCTTTTTTTTTTTTTTCCTTTTTTTGAAAAAACTCAAAAATAATCTAAGGTTCGTTGTACAGATTTGACCTTCAGCTGAAACGTTGATTTGCTGCTGAGAAAGCGAGCCTCTATTTGCCATCACTAAGCAATCTCTTTGATAAAAATATGTTCTTTAAAATCTCAGGTAAAGTTTAACTATGAAATGAAGGTAATAATAGTAAATTCATATACAAAATAAACCGTTGAAACGGTTGGATAGAACGTGCGACTGTTACAGTGGCGCCGTGAAACGGATTTTTCTTGAGCAGACGCGAAACGGCGGTACCGAAGCCTTGATTTACACACAATCTCTCTCTCTCTCTCTCTCTCTCTCTCTCCCACACACGGTTTTCAGTTTATCTCTACTATAAAAATATTTTATGTATCATAGGAGTGGTTATATGGAACATGGTTAGGTTGTCTCCTTTTTGTGTGCAGTGATGCAAACCTGAGTTAGCTTCTTAACTAGAGATGGCAGTTACTGTGACGACATTCTGGGAGGAAAAGTGGGGTCCAATTTTATTATCGGTCGCATGATACTGATGCAACAAGCACGGTTGGGGACTTGTTGTTGACTTCTTCATTTTTTTTTTTTTTTTTCTGTGGGGTTAGTTGATTAAAAAAATAATAATAATATTTTTTTTTTCCTGAAATATTATTAGGTGATGGGGCCTTTTCCTATTAACCAACCTTTATCCCAAATAAAAGATGTGTGAAAGATATATTTTGAAGTAAATTGTTCTTCCCAAAATTTATTTTTTCAATACTTATAATCAACTATACATTTTTCAATAAAATAATATTACACGCAAATCTAATTTTTTGTGTTTTAAACACATATTTTTCATCATATCACATCATAAAATATATTTTCTTCTCAATAATGTATATCAAACACCATCTTAATATAATTTATTATATAGGTCACGTTTTTACTAAATTGCATGCTTGACTCCTTAACTGATTGCAAGAGTGTACACTAAATTTCGCAAAATGTTAAATACCGATTGTAGTGATTTTAAGTTCCTATTTGAGTCATATTATTTCAAAACTCATTTTGTTCCAAACTTATTTTCAACCATGCATTTAATATAATAATTTACACGTAAATCCCCCCAAAAAATCTATTTTTTAACCACATATTTTTCAAATAAAATTATCGTTACAAAATCTATTTTTTCAAGACTAGCAAAGTCTAAAAACAATAGGTTTTTTAATATCCTTTTTGAATTACGGTGCAATATAATTATGTTGTGATATACATTAATCCTCCTATGGAGCGGTAAGATTGCTAAACTGGACTAAGTTCTTATTGAGCACTAAAAAGATTGACACATAATCAATGCTTAATCAGCTGTGACTCGTGGGACTTTAAGACACAAATCTAGGCATATCAATTAACTCTGGTTAATCAAAATTTAAGCATCTCACCGACTACGTATGAAAATACTACATAAACAGACATACGTGACAAATAAAAGGTAACAAATACATACAATACATAGTATTCACATTATATTATATGTATAATTCACATGGTTTGTTTGACCCGAGTTTTGAAAGATCTTTCTAATCGAAATTTAAGAATCTCACCAACTGCGTATAGAAATATTACATAAATAGACATACGTGACAAATAAAAAGTAACAAATACATACAATACATAGTATTCACATTATATTATATGCATAGTTCAAATTGTTTGTTCGACTCGAGCTTTGAAAGATATCTCCTGGTTAATTTCAAAGGATTTGTCACGTCAACAATTGTTACTGTTTAAAAATGCGCCCAAAAAAATAAAAATTGCTACTTCTTGTTGGACAAAAGGAAGAAAAATTTGACTGAGCTCCCAAAGAGAGATGATATGTTTGCGGTGTCCCATTGGTTGTCTGCTCCGCACCGCAGCAGGGAAACAGGGTTGGCCCCACTAAACCCAACATAGAATTTTATCTTTTTCAAATTAAGATTTTTGATATTTTCTCATATTTGACCTGCAGATTTTGCCTAAATTACCAAATCAGCCACTAAAGTTATTCCGGTCCCCCCACACGTACGTGTCTGAACCAAATTCAGTGGTCCTAACATAGTACTAGTTATCAGATATATCCACGTGGACCACATTATATATCTTTATGATGAGTAAATAAGTTAAAATTAAGTTAATTGTTTGGGATAATTAAAAGGTCGTTAAAAAGTTGAAATTAAAGTTAACAATTTATTTAACAACATATTTTATGAAATACCTAATTTTATTCACTTTTTAATCACACATTTAATCAATTTTTATCGAAAGTTTTGTCTAAGTGTGTACTAAAGCGAATTGGATTTGGCTTTTAATATTTTTCAAAAAAAATAAAAATGGTCAACTCTTATTAACCCATTGTTTGGTGAAAATTAAAATTAGATATTAAGTAAATTTTGATGAAAGCTAATGAAATGTGTGATTGAAAAGTTCTAAATCCTGTGAAATATGCCATTGAAATCAATTATTAGCTTTTACTTAGATTAAGATCTAAATTTTAATTTTCACAAAACATGAGCAAAATATAAAATAAATTATTAAGTTACATAAATTTGGACCACTTCTTTTATAATCTCTTAACATGATTAATATTTTAAAATGAAATCTCAAGTCTTATTATAGTATCAGTAAGAAATCCATGTCAAAATCAAATTGAGCTCTAGAATTTCATTATTGGTGAGCTCAAACGAGCCACCATTTTGCCGATCGAAGTATGTCAAAGGTATTATCCTATATGTTCGTCCTCTTAATATGAAATTTTAGGTCTTAATATGATATAAAAACATACTCTCTCCGTCCAACATTGATAGATTTGTACATAAATTAAGAAAATGTAATTAATATAGTTGAAAATATAAATTTTTCTTACATTTTTCTGATATATCGTTACATTAAATAATATTTTAAATATGAGTAGTTTATACTTGTTGATAACAAAGCAAATTAAATATAGATATATTAAAAAAAATTAACTGTACTGTCAACAAGAAAATTGGTCTATAATTTGGGACATAATTTGGAAAAAAAAAAAAAAAATCCTATCCTTATGGAACTAATGGAACAATAAATTCAAACGAACAATTAATTTGTCCAAAACTTAATAATGAGTATTATGATTCCATGATTAATAGGCTCATTCACTAAATTCCATAATGATTGTTGGAAAATATTTTTTTTTTTATCACTTCTTTATAAATCTTCCCACAAGTTACATTTATCTAATTATCTACATTTACTTTTGATTGATGGAAGAAAAACGTCAAAGACAATTGACACTAAATCCGAAACTCACTAAATCATAACGAAATTGTGATCATCATCAATTTAGATTGATGATCACAACAACAAAATAATTTATTTATTTATTTTTAGTAGGGACATGGACGAAGTTTCTTAACTTTTTCATTACTATAATAATTGGCTTTTAATGTTGAGGATTAGTGTCCTAGATTATGAGTTAAACCTTTTTTTACTTTGTTTTAGTTTATAATAGAAAGGACAAACCAATTAGATGGAGTTTATGTGAATGCCTGCTGTCCCAATGCATAATTAGGCAAACATCTGAATTTATTAGTCTAATCTTTATCATTAAACACCGCTTTGTTCATTAAAAAATATGATTATAGAATGACTTTTGCTTTCTTGAGGAATCCACACTGTTGACCTAATTAATTAATATTGTATAATTATCTTCTCGATTGATATTGTCCTTCCCACGTATAAAGTACTAAAACACCAATGTAGTTGGCATTATAGGACTAGTCCAATTAAATGGATCAATATTCTTTTCATTTAATTTAATTTAGTGGACCAATCATATAACATCAACTGCACTAGTATTTTAATACCAATGGTTAAAATTATTCAAGTATTAATATATTAACCAACATACATGGTATTGGACCACTTCTCTTAATAATATTGTCCTTTTAAAATAAAATATAGGTCCTAATATGGTATCAGATTTCATTATGCTTGAACAAATAATTCGATGCGTCTAAAACTTAAACAATCATCCTGATTGCATGTTTGATTGCCACCATTTTGAAAACATATTAAGGTTAGAATCTCACATCGATTAAGTATAGAAATATCAATCATCATATAAAGATTTGATATACTCTTCTTAACGACGTTGACCTTATAAGATAAACCATCAATTGAATATGTGATCTAGATTTCGACGTTGGATCCTTTTTTGATTGAAAAAGGAACTAAAGAGTGATCAAACGCCAAGAAAGAAATTATGGACCCTAAACTCAGCATTTGAGCGCTATTTACATAATTCTTTTCGGGATTCTAACAAATGGTATCAAAAACTAGTTCGTTGTTCTTCACAAGTTTTGATTTCCTTTTGGGATGACAACCTTGAAGTATGATATTTCGCTTTTAGATCACAATATAAGATTCTCGTTGTGAAAGATAAATATTTAAGCAGTGCTCGCTCAAATGGATCTGGACGACACTTTGTTGGGATTTGATAAGATGTCCTCAAATTAGTCATTCAAGAAGAAACAACGTAAGGATCAAAGGCCGTTTCTCAAATTCGTCTAAATCTTTCAAATTACATTCTTCAAAAGTTTTGAAGGAAAAAACCTTAACTGCGTTATGGTTGAAGTTGGAATAATCGTGCATGACCAAGAGTCTAACTAGCGAATTGCACCTGAAGCAACGTATATTCTCACCGTATGGCAAAAGGTAAATCTCTAAAAAATCACCTTACTGTTTTTAAAGAAATTGTTGCTGATTCGAAAATCTTGGAAATTAAGTACGATGAAAAAGATTAGAGTTAATTTTGTTGTTTCCGTTGCCCGCTTCATACATGTTATTTAGAGATATGATATTATATAGTCGTGATACTCTCACCGTTGAGGAAGTTTATGATACTTTATTTTCAAATGAGAAGATGAAGCATCTCATTGGGTCTGAAACTCATTGAGAAGGCCTTGTTGTTCACGGTGATTATGAGAGGGGCAGTTCGAAATCTAACTGAAGTAATAAAGTTTGTAACTATTGCAAGAAGAAATGACACATAAAGAATGATTGCTACAAATTTCAGAATAGAGAAAAATTGGCTGCAATTAAGAAGGGAAAGTAATCTGAAATTTCAGATGAAGTCGATATTGCAGAAAATTGCTCCGGTGGTGGAGAGGTTTTGATTATTTCTTACGGCGACTCCAAACTTACGAGAATTAGATTCTTGATACAGCTTATTCTTTTCATATGTGTTCCAATCGAAATCTGTTTTCAACATATGAAGAAATTTCCAAAGATGTGGTGACGTGTAATAATACACATTTTCAGATAGCTGGTATTGGAAGAGTCAGAATCAAAATGCTTAATGGGATAGTTAAGACACTTGATGATGTGAGGCATATCTCAAATTTGAAGAAAATTTTGATCTCCTTAAGTACTTTCGATACAAAAGGGTACAAGCACACTGTTGAAGGTAGAGTCCTAAAGGTTAGCAAAGGTGTTCGACTTGTGTTGCAGTGACAGAAATGGTCCCAGTTGTACGTTTTGTAGGGTCCAACATAATCATTGGAGAACAATTAGCAGAAATTAGTAGTTCAGTGGATATTCAGTTTGGAACAATACCGCTGGAGTTTAGTTTGGGGTCCATGTTGAAGAATACATCTTAGTCGAAGTCAAAAGTTGTGGGTAATACCGTTTTGCCACCATCACAAGTGAAGTCATCGCATTCAAATACTAGAGACAGACCCAAGAGAGATGTTAGGCCTCCATAAAAGTATGGGAAAGTTGATTTAGTAGTGTATGCATTGAATGTGATTGAAAGTATTGAGTCTAGTAAAGAACCTTCAATTATTGTCTTGATTCTATTACATGATGTGACTCTACCTCATTTAGTAATTATTGTTGAATTATTTGTAATTGTGTTGCTCGTGGTAATAATTTGAGTAATTTTGGTACCTGAGGTAATTCTATCGAGCACTTCTTGGATTCAATTGATTGAATTTGACCTAGTTGGACTATGTGAAAGAGGAGGAGAAATTTTTGGTTGGAAAGCTTTGATGAAGAGCCATTAGTTTATTCCTTGCAGTTGAATTTGTCTCCAAGTGGAGAAATTTCGAAACTTTATTCGTTGTTAGGAAATTTGTGTCAAAGTGGTGATTTGTTGAATATGTGATCCAAATTCCTATGTTAGATCGTGTTTTGGTTGAAAATAAATTAAAGAGGGATTAAAGTAGATAATTGGAGTTTGGAGCAGCAATTTGGGCATCGTGCCAAGAAATGAAAATTTGAACCCCAAAACTCAGAGCCTGAGTGCCATTGAAAGCATCAGTCCACCGCTTGCTTTGACCTCACTTTCCACTAGAGCGCCATGCGGAGCTCATCGTCGCTCAAACGACAGAGTTATTCCGGAAAATATTTCTTTCTTTCTTTTTGGCTATTTTTTATCCTCTTTCTACCCATATTATATTTTTTGAATCCTATATATAGTCCACAAATTGTAGACTTTCATATGATTTCGAGAGAGTTAAAATTGTAATAGATACACAATATTCTTTATATTTTCCCTCCATTATTAATAAAATTCGTTCCTCTGCTATATTATTTGTTCTTTTTGTATTGTGATTACTATTTTATATAGTGACATATAATCCCGTCTTCTATTCCTAACAAGTGATATCAAAGCGTACATAATTCTTTGTCAAAATTCTAACACCATCGAATCTTAATATAAATAAAATGGGACTATTTTTCAGTGTGTCATATGAAAAGACTTGTATGCTTTTCCTCTTTCGTAATTCTACCAAAAATATGTGTATTTGCTTTGTTTGTTTCTCAATTCTTATTATATTTTTTAATGTACTCGTAGTAAAGGATTATGGTTTAATACATCACAAAAAAGTATAGAATGAGATGGATTTCTTTTTAATTTTTTAAGGAAAAGGTGGAGGAGTTGTTATTATGTTGCTTTAAGCATTAAAATTTGATTTTAAAAAGTATAATTTAGTATTGGTGTAATAAATTATATGATTGCACCATGTGAAGTCCATTTTGGTTGATGTTGCTTGGCTACCTTAAGCCACCAATTTTAAGTTCGTTGGTTAAAATTGCTGTCCATTCACTTATATTAATCCCTTTCTACCCTCCAACTTGTTTTTGTTTTAATGCCTCCACTAAGTTAATCTAGAGAAAAAAAAAAAAAAAAAAAAAAAA
>CAIGRN010198793.1:2997-18053 GCA_903798345.1 Fraxinus anomala | reverse complement strand
ACCTAAGCGAAAAAAAAAGCCAAAAAAAAAAGCCAAAAAATAAATAAATAAAAGAAAATAAAAATTATATTTGATGTGACGACACTCGTAGGATTAGAAGTTGGTTTTGACAAACTTCACTTGTTGGGTATTAAATGATTTGTTAGTCCACTTCATCACTTTGATTAAAAGTTTTAAATCATGAATAAGTCATCGAGATGTTCACATTTATATTTGCAGCTCAATTATCTGTGTCTGTAATTCCTTTTCTCATTCAAGACGAGATACCTTTAAATTAATGTTGAGCAAAAAGTTTGTTTAATAAAATAGTGACGTGAAAGCTATGCTATCATAGGATAATTGGTCCAACCTCAACCTAATTTAGGTGAACAAGGCACTAACATTGGTAGACGGGACATTTTAATCGGAACTGACCTTCTGAATCGAAATCGAATCGAAATCAGAGGTTTAGGTCTGATTCAAAAGGCAAATAAATTAGGAATTGAGAACCGACTTGGTCCACGTCGGTTTAGGAACCCGATGAAATCAATTTTTTTTTTATATTTTTTAATTTTTATAATTTATAAATTGGGTAAAAAAGAATACAAAATCTAAAAACATTAATTTGGATAGTAATTTGTATAAAACTCTAGATTTTAACCCTAAAAAATTAAGAATGACTCCTACTTTTTTATTTCTTGCCTCACATCAGATCATTGTATTTCAGATGTTAGTACCTGTAATCTTTGTAATTTGGGCTTTCTATGAATCAACAGTTAGGGTTGTTATGTAAATTGATAAATCAAAGTGTCATTCCTTGTAATTCGAGCTTTTCATTTTATTTTTTTAAATTTTTTAAGTGATTTTTTTAATTGAGTAATGTTATTTATCATCATGATAATGGAATATCGATGATGTAACACTTATTATTCTTCATATCTCTCTCCTCCTTCTCTATCATGAAGATTGAGCCGTCAAATCTTATTATTCTACATAAATTGTCATATCACCGATATTCTATAATCATGATGATAAATAACATTGTTCAATTTAATTTTTTTTTATCAAGTGTGACAATTGAATTTGATAGATTCATAACTTAAGTTGTCGTGTACCTTTTTGTTATCTCGAGTTTGTGATTCTATTTTGAAAATATATTTTTTTCTTTTCATTCAAATAAAGTGAGTTCAATGTGTGGACTACAATTTCTTGATATTACATAGTTATGTATTCGATTTGTATTTTTTTCGTCAGTTCGTTTTAAGAGTAGGAAAACTTAAGCATTGTTCATAATTAAATTATAAGCTCTAGAATGCCTCACTTATGGATCAAATAGGATTTAGCCAATGTTTGACCCCATTTTTTTTTTTTTTTTAATAAAAACTCACTTTCAATCACATGCTCCCATAAAATAATTTCATGTGTAAATTGAAAACTTCTTCTTCTTTTTTTTCACATATTCTCCAAAAAAATCATTATCTCAAAATGCTTTTTTTTTTTATTATTATTTATCAAAATCGGGCTCAAATAGGAGTTAAATAAGAAAAGATCATTTTATTCTCAAACTGCAAGTCACTATCTAGAGTCGCGTACCTAATTTTCTTAGCTTCTTGAAAAAAAAATTAGTTAGATTTTATCCATTGCACAAATATGGTCGAGTAGTAGCGTGTTAAATTTATGTATCGAAAACATATATATGCAAAAAGATCTATATATATGGGAAGAACCGAATCCAAATTTGAACCGACGGTTCGGATTTGAGTTTGAACCCCGTAATTACAAGGATCTAAATGGTTTCATTTACGAAATATCCAAATATAATGCGTGATTTTAAATAATGAAATACGAGACTGACCTATCCGACGCTCAGGCCTAGCCATTAGGTAGTGATAAGTATAGTTTCCAGGGCCAAAATTGATGGTTGGACGTCTTTCTATACGATCGCTTATAAATGTACTATGCGATGCCATAATACAAGCTTTTGGCGAGATTTTTGTTTCCTTTTTCAATTGAAATTCTATTTTGGTAACAAGATTTTATGCATCCTATATATACCAAACTCGATCAGAACACAAGAGAGACCACTTTTTGATCTAAAAATCATACATTCTATGTATTTTGGAGGCGAAGAACGAGGCGTAATCATCAACCAAAGGCAAATTATATAAGTATATTGAAGAATATTCATCCATTTTCAATATTCAAGCCAAGAAATTGGATTCCTCCACTTTTTTTCATTATTTCTCGATCCGGATGATATCTTTTCATTATTTTTGTATAGTTTAATAATTAGGATGATTGGAAAGGTTTTTCAATTGTATTGGATTAATGTTGAACCCTATTTTCATTTATTTTAATTCAAAATAACAATTTAGGAATTTCGTATTATTATTTGATTGATTTTACATACTTATTGCACTACTTATTGTTTGATCACCAATTAAGTAGGTAGTTGTTTGTTGTAGTGTAGGAATACTCACAGTAAGTCTAGAACACGGTAAAATCAATATGTGTAATTAGAATTGGGAATAATCTATTTCACACATGCAATCTTATTGATAATCTAAACCAAATGCATGACTTTCATATGAATTCAGATTAAGAATAGGATTATGTCGTGTTAATCATAGGTTGTTGTATCTTGGAAAAGAGCTTTTAACATATTAGCTTTATCGGTTGTCAAAAATACATGAAATATAATGATTATTGAGAATTGAAATAGATAAAAATAGGAGGATATATGAATCCAATACAAACATTCACTTATTAGAAAATCATCATATTTATTTGTTTTCTTAGAGTAGAAATTAGTATAAATAAGAAAACACAATAATCTTTTGTTGCTACATTTCGAAGTTGATAAAAACTATTGAACTACAAATTAGACATTATTTCTATTGGAAACGATACTCTTAACTCACATATTTTACTACTTGTACAACGATCTCGTACACTTACGGGTTTCACGCGAACAAGTTTTTGGCGCCGTTGTCGTGGAGTAACGGATTTAATTTTAATTTAGTAGTTTATATTAAGTTCAATTTTTTTCTATTTCTTTTTTTTTTCCTTTTTGTTCTTTTTAGGCTTTAATTAAAAAGAAAGCCCCTGACGAGCAGGTTTCCACCAGTTTATGCAAGCCCCTGACGAGGTTGATCTAGCTCCAATAGATCACGAAATCGAAAGGATATTTAGAAATCGCAGAAGAGAACAAGGTCCGACAAGGAGAATGGCTGATAATCAGAATCAACCACAGAATCAGGTTCAAGTTCAAGTTCAAATCAACTACCGCAGCAGCCAAATCAACAGAGATCCATCCATAATGAAGCTCCCATTTGAGTTGGGGATTATGTAAATCCAATCCCAACACCAATGCAACCCGCTGTGGTTTATCCTTTCTTCGGACAATCTAAATTTCATATCAAGTTGGATGTCATAAATCTTTTCCAAAATTATCAAGATAAGGTTTTTTCGGAAAATCCACGGAGAATCCTCATGAACAGATTTCATCTTTTCTCATGTTATGCGAAGTTATTAGTCACGAAGAGATACTAGCGGATGCATTCCGAATGCAATTATTTCCTCATACCTTGAAAGATGTCGCAAGAGAATGGTTCCTCCGTTTACCTTCAGGGAGCATAAAATCATGAAATGATATGGTTCAAAAGTTCACCATAAAATTCTTCCCACCCTCTCGAGTTTACCAGATCATGAATGAAATCCACACCTTCAAGCAAAAAGATTTTGAGAGTTATTATGAAGCAAAGGGAGAGGTTCAAGTATTTGTTTAGAATATGCCATAGCCTGAACATTCCTAAGCAGGCTCAACAGTATCTCTTCTCTTACGGGCTATGTTCGTGTGAAACCCGCAAGCGTACAAGATCGTTGACAAGTAATAGAATTGATGGGTTGAGAGTTATCGTCCCACATTGAATAAATTCAATTTAAATTAACTATTTTTTATGAAATTCAAATTGTGTAAACAAAATAGAGTTTTATTTTGTTTTATGCTAAATTAGTCTAAGAAAGCTGTAAAATGTGATTTTTATCAATTTATGGATGATTGTATTGGATCTCGAATCCGCCTATTACTGCTATTTCAATTCTTAATTTGTAATCTAGTTTCGTTCATGCATTCTTGATAATCAATAAAATTATGATATATAATTTTCTTTTTCAAGACAAATTAAATATATATATATATATATATATATCACGACACAAATCTATTCCTAGTTTGAATTCGAATGATTAGAATGCATTTAAGTTTAGATTATCTATATGATTGCACACGTGAAAAATATTATTCCTACATATTGCACATATGTTAATTTTGTCGCGTTCTAAACTTATTGTAAGTCTCCCAACACTACAATAAACAACTAATTATCTAATTGGTGGCCAATCAATTAAATAATGCAATGAGTATGCAAAATTAATCAAGAAACACAAGAAATAAACTAAACTGCTAGTCTTGAATTAAAATAAATAAACAATAGAGTTCATCTTCATCCAATACAAAAAGGGATCTAGCCTAGCATGTTAATATATAAATTACAAGAAGAATAATAGACAAATATCACCCAGATCATGAAATAAATCAAAAGAAGTTGATCTTCAAACCCATGGTTGAATTCTTCAAAATCTTGATGTAATTAACTTTCAATTCCTTGCTATAACTTGATCTCTCCCAAAATATAGTAATTAGCCTCTTATTCTTGATGAATTTGATGAAACTATGGTGTATGAAGAGGCAAGAGAGGTTCTCTTATGTGTAATCCTTGTTCTCTATTTATAAGAGTCAGGAAATAGGTCAAAATCGCGTCCAATTTGGTTTCCAAAAGAGTTTGAATCGTGAAAGGAAACTAAAGATTCGTCTGCGTAAAAGGCCTGTGTGCGCGCACCGGTATAACTATTGAGCATGCACCATAGAACCAAATGGCTCTCGGGCGGGGAAAAATAGTGACGTGCGCGCGCGAGCAGGTTCGTCTCTGAACAATTTTCGGTATTTTGGCTATAAATTTTATACAGGTATCCGATGGATCTGATTCAAAATTTGTTGGAAATGTAATTCAAAGGGCTACAATTCATCTAGAAATACAATATTTCCAATTCAAACATTTTCTATTCGAAAAATGAGTCTCAAGTTGAGGCTAAAAATCCATAGCATAACTTCTTCGACTGGAAATTGATTTGTGAAAATACTTTCATTATATTTCACTCATTTGACCTCCAATTGATCATATATGATCTTTAATCATCGTTTTGTGCTCCAAATCAACTATGGATGTTTATACTTTGGTCTCCAAACTTTAGATTTCTTTCGTTTTCGCACATTTTTCGTTCATTTCTTTCAAATCCACCAATTTGCATTGAGTTCAACGTAACAAACATAATTAACACAAAATTAAGCTATAACTCATCCAAATCACTAACAAATACTCTAATTTAATGGCCTAGATAAGTGTACAAAATACACTTATCAAACACCCCAAAATTTGAACATTTATTTATCCTCAAACAAAACTATAACCTAATTTAACCAAAAATTTAAACACACGTGTGGTTAGGTAATTTGCCTTTTCTCTCAAGATTAGAATACATATATTAAAACTATGAACTGCTATAAAATTAAAATGCTAAAATTAATTTCTTTTTATCCATTGCAAAATCGACGTGTGTGTGTGTGTATGAAATTCATGTCAAGTATCATAAATTCATAAAGTGGTTCAAATCCCGACCCTCAATAGTCAAATTTATCATTTATCCTCTCGTGAGTTTTACACCCCTAAACTTATTCTTTTCACTATTTTCCCGTGGTGTGATCTAAGGTTGCATTTATATAATATTCCTTACCCTCTCTAGTTTGGTTAGATCTTACTAATTGCAGTTCAACACATCAACAAATGTGGATTCTCCTTATTTTTGATTGTTTCAACCTCTAAAAATCAATTAAGCTAATAATCTCTTGTTAGTCTAATTCTCTCAAATGGGTGTTCGGGGCTTAATCAAGACATGTAGGATTTTTTTTAACTACTGTGCAGACTCCTCTCTATTAAGCTTTCTAAATTACCCTTGTAGCAAGTTTTCAGCCGATGACTCCCAAGTCAAATGACCATAGGGTACCAGGTTTTTAGATACCCTTGTAGACTTAATCACTCGAGTCATAAAGGCTACAAAAAAATGTTTCACAATAAGATAACACCACATATTCATTTTTTTTCTTTTTTTTTAATCCGTGCAATGCCCCATTATAAACACTCATTTTCAAAAATTGACCACCAACTTAAGATTTCAACCTAATTTTCATCTTATTAGTCTTAGACATTTCACAAAAAATTTAGCACACATGAAATCCACATATATCTCAATGTCTCTTTACAATAGCTCAATCACCCCAAGCTATCCTAGAATTGATTTAAGGATGTATAATTTAGTAGTTATTTCGATATAGCATCTAAGGTCAACTAATTTTTTTTTATCTATTCAAATTTTGAATCAAATTATTTCTTCATGATGCAGAACATAAATCTTGTGGGCAAAAATATCAAATTTGACATGAATAAGCATAAATTAACCTTAACACGTAACTTTTTCACAATTTATAATCTAATACATAATTCCAAATATATGCATGTATGCAAAATTATCTAACTCACACAAGCACACAAAAACAATAAATAAACTGAAAATAGATTTTTTTTTGGCACTCGAACAAGCACACAAACCAATAAAGTCTCAATGCTATTCTACCCCCAAACTTATAATAGACATTGTCTTCAGTGTCTAAAATATAACAGGCAATATGTAAAAATTAAAGGCAAAAAAGGAAACTAAGTACTCACATAATATATATTTAAAGGTGGTGGATGGACGACATGAAAGTTCTGGCTCACTTAATATGTCTTTTCCCTTCTCTAATGTGTTTAGCTGACATGTTCCTTCAAATAGTAAAAACAATCAAAATATGGAATAATTTATAATAAACTCTAACATATCCTAAATAGAAATATATGGATAAAGATACCATATACTAATTAAAAGCAATAATACTTATAAGTCCATATTCTAGAAAACAAAGTTAAATAAAAGAGAAGAAAATCAAGTTGCTTCCCAATAAGTGCTTGTTTATAGTCATTAGCTTGACTATGTTGTTTTGGTTATTTATAGTGGTTTGAAAAGAGAGTTTTTAGTCTTGCATCAGCTCCACTGGAAATTATTTTTCAATTCATCTTTGAGCCTCCAGATTACAAGATTTCCATTATTGTCTCGCCCAACTATTCGACCTTCTTCTTTCTTATTCTTGTGACTTCTTCAATGGTCTATCATTTTGCACCCCTCAATGTCTGGAGGTTGCTTGAGTGGAGCATTCATGGTGAAACTTTGTTTCTTTTTTTTCTACCCTTAAGATCATTTCACTTTTTTCAAAATCCATTAATGCTCGTGCAGTAGATAAGAATGGTCTCCCCAAAATTTACGGCATATGTTGAGCATCTATATCAAGGATAATAAAATCAGCTAGAAAAAAGTAATCTCCAACTTTGATGAGCATATCCTCTACCACTTCATAAGGATGCTTGAGCGTCCTATCAGCCAGTTGTAGGATCATTGATGTTGATCTTAGATCATTCAATCCTAATTTCCTGTAGATAGACAGTGACATCAAATTAATTCTTGCTCCAAAATCAATTAAAGCATTTAAATAATTTGAATTTCCTATAGAGCAAGGTACTATGAAACTCCCTGGATCTTTTAGTTTAGGGGGGAGCATTTGCTTTATGATTGCACTACACTCTTCTATCAGAGCCACCATTTTATCTACTGGCAGCTTTTTCTTCTTAGTCAACATCTCTTTTAGAAACTTTGTGTAATTTGGAATTTGTTGAATGGTGTCAATGAAGGGAATATTGATGTGAAGTTGTCCGAGGGCATCCAAGAACTTCTTAAATTATTTTTCCAGCTTATTGTTTTGCAACATTTGAGGAAATGGGACTGTAGGTGTGTGTTTATTGACAGGAGCAGTTGCCTTACCCAGTTGACTATCTGAATTTTCTTCTTGTGTAACCTTTGTTGATTCTTCAGGTTGAACTACTTGTTCCTCGCCCATGGTAGGTACTTGATTCTCCTTTACTCCTATCTTTTTCATAGTAATTTCAGGCAACTGAACTCCATTTCTTGTTGTAATGGCCTGGACTTATTCCTCTTTTGGCTTCCGTTGAAGTCTTTAAGGGAAAGGAATAGGTGGCACATATGCTCGAACATGGGGTTGAATGCTTAATTTCTGGTGTCTTAATAATTGCATAATTCACAGCTTTCACTGCTAATACATGTTCCCGTAGGTTCTTTTCTGTGTCGTTTGACAGAGTACCTTGTGTTCTGCTTGCTAATACAGCTGCTATTTGCCCCACCTAAGTTTCTAAGTTCTTAATTGATGCCTATTGATTTTGAAGAACAGCCCGCTGGTTTTGACAATTAGTCTCACTTTTGGTAATGAACTTAGCCACTAATTATTCCAATGATGACTTCTTTTCTTCTTGTTGTTGAAATCTTGGTGGGTTACCCTAAATTTGACATCCTTGACCCTGATTATTAACCTATGAGAAGTTAGGATGCTTGCTCCAATCTGTATTATAGGTGTTGGAGTAAGGATTGTTCTGCTGCCTCTGAAAGTTCTATGCATAACTAACTTCCTTAGGTTGATAAACATGGGTTGAGGTTAAAGGACAGCTTATAGTTATATTATTTGCCCTACAGCCTTCACAGACTGGTTCTGATTTGTGCACCATGCTCACATTTTGAGTTAGTTTGTCCAACCTCATTGTCAATGCTTCCATTTGGGCTGCCATGATGTAACTGCGTCAATGTTGTGAATACATGCTATTTTCCTCAAAATTTCTTTTTCTCTTGGCCACATAGTCTGATTTTCTGATATTTTCTCAAAGAGATCTAAGGTATTGTCTAAGGGAATATCCATGATCGATCCTCTTGTTGAAATGTCGACCATGTTACGGTATTAAGGATGCAGGCCTGAATAGAAGATGTAGACCTTAGCATTTTTAAGAATATCTAGATTGTGACACTTTCTGAAGTAATCATTGAATCTTCACCATGCTTCTGGATAGCTATCGATGTCCTTTTGTTTGAATGTAGTGGCTTCATTTCTGATATGATGGACTCGAGAAGGTGGGAAGAATTTCAAGGTGAATTTCTGTACCATGTCATTCCACGAAACAATACTCCCAGGAAGTAGTGAGTTTAGCCATTCTCGTGTGTTTTCCTTTAAAGTATAAGGGAATAGACACATTCAAAAAGCATTAGCTGACATGCCTTCATGGTTGATCACCTTGCAAAGCATCAGGAAAGCTTATACATGTTCACGAGGATTTTCAGTTGATTTTCCTGAGAACCCGATGTCCTGATGATTCTGAAATAAGTTGATGACATTTGGTCGAATGTGGAAGTTGGCATGCCCAAACGGTGGATAAATAATAGCCGGTTGCACATGAGCAGGTACGGGATTTAAATAATCCCTAAGAACTGGATCAGGTTGTTTTGGCGCATCTGGTGGTAATTGAACTTGATTTTGATTTTATACCATGTCTCTTACTTCTCTCTGTACTTTTCTTCATTCTCTGAAGGTTCTTTCGATCTCGGGATCTAATGGTAGGAGCTCAATTTCTTTAGAATCTTGCATAAACTACCAAAAAAATAAACAAAAAAGTATTTGTGTAAATAATATTCTAAAATAAAATAAAAGAAAAATTCGAATACTATAAAACTAATAAACTTAAATTAAATTATTCCCCGACAACGGTGCCAAAAACTTATTCGTGCTAAATCCACGAGATCATTGATAAGTAATAGAATTGATGAGTTAAGAGTTATCGTCCCACAAGGAATAAATTCAATTCAAGTTTACCAACTTTTTATGGGATTCGAATTGTGTAAACAAAACATAGTTTTATTTTGTTTCATGCTAAATTAGTCTTAGAAAGCTGTAAAATGTGATTTTTATCAATTTATGGATGATTGTATTGTATCTCGAATCCGCCTATTGCTATCTATTTCAATTCTAGATTTGTAATCTAGTTCCGTTCATACATTTTTGACAATCAATAAAACTATGATATATAATTTTCTTTTTCAAGACAAATTAAATATATTCTAATCACGACCTAAATCTATTCCTAGTTTGAATTCGAATGATTAGAATGCATTAAAGTTTAGATTATCTATATGATTGCACGTGTGATAAATATTATTCCTAACATATTGCACATATGTTAATTTTGTCGCGTTCTAAACTTATGGTGAGTCTCCCAATACTACAATAAGTAACTAATTATCTAATTGATGGTCAATCAATTAAATAATACAATGGGTATGCAAAATTAATCAAGAACACAAGAAATAAAATAAACTACTAGTCTTGAATTAAAACAAATAAACAATAGTGTTCATCTTCATCCAATACAAAAATAGATCTAGCCTAGCATGTTAAGTTATAAATTACAAGAAGAATAATAGAAAAATTTCACCCAGATCATAAAATAAATCAAAAGAAGTTGATCTTCAAGCCCACAGTTGAATTCTTCAAAATCTTGATGTAATTGACTTTCAATTCTTTGCTATAACTTGATCTCCTCTCCCAAAATATAGTAATTAGCCTCTTGTTCTTGATAAATTTGATGAAACTATGGTGCATTAAGAGGCAAGAGAGGTTCTCTTATGTATAACCCTCGTTCTCTATTTATAAGAGTCAGAAAATAGGTCAAAATCGCGTCCAATTTTGATTTCCAAAAGAGTTTGAATCGCGATAAGAAACTAAAGATTCGTCTACGAAAAAGGCCTATGTGCATGCGCCGGTATAACTACCACGCACGCGCTATAGAACCAAATGGCTCTCGAGTGGGGGAAAATAGTGTCGTGCGCGTGCGCCATGAATTGCCCCAACGCGTAGGTTCGTCTCTGAACAACTTTCGATATTTTGGTCATGAATGTCTCTGTAAGCATTTTATTGAGCCGATTCAAAATGTGTTGGAACGCTAATTCAAAGGGTTACAATTCATCTGAACTAAAATATTTCTAATTCGAATGTTTACTATCCGAATAATAGGTCTCAAGTTGAAACTAAAAATCTGTAGCATAACTGCTTCGGCTGGAAATTGATTTGTGAAAATATTTTCATTGTATTTCATTCCTTTGACCTCCGATTGTGTCCAATTGATCATATATGATCTTTAATCATCTTTTGTGCTCCGAATCAACTATTGGATGTTTACACTTTAGTCCTCAAACTTTGAATTTCTTTCGTTTTCGTACATTTTTCGTTCATTTCTTCCAAATCCACCAATTTGCATTGAGTTCAATCTAAAAACCATAATTAACACAAAATTAAGCTATAACTCATCCAAATCACTAACAAATACTATAATTTAATGGCCTAGATAAGTTTTATTAGGCTATACCAAGAATTCAGAAATATGATAGATGTTTCGGTAGGAGGATCAGTGATGAAACTTGACATCGATGAGGCCAATGAATTGTATGAAAATATAGCCGAGAATCAATCGATGTGGCCAACCGATAAAGAAGCTCCAAGGAAAATAGTAGTAGTGCATAACGTGGATGCAATGACAGCATTGGTGGCACAAATGGAGTTTCTTACGATGAAAATAGATAATTTATCTCAATCATTCAACATGGTACACCAATTACCACATGTGTGCAAAGGTTGTGAAGTAGAACACAATATTACACACTGCCATTTTACTTCTACACAGGTTACTAAGCCCGAAAAGATTAGCTACGCACAGAACTTTCCAAAACAACAAAACAATCCCTACTCCAACACTTATAATCCGGGTTTGAGAAACCATCCAAATTTTTCATGGTCAAACAATTGGGGGCAAGGACAGGGACAAGGAAGAAACAATCAGAAGATGCCACTAGGGTTCCTATATTAGCAACAACAAGAGAGATAGCTGTCATTGAAAGATTTGCTATCTCAATACATCTCAAAGACTAAAATCAATTTTCAGAATCAACAGGCCTCGATCAAGAATCGAGGCATCAGGTGGGACCGATAGCAATTGCAATAGCCAATAAACCACAAGGTACCTTGTTGAGTGACACATAGAAGAACCCATGAGAGCAGGTACTAGCGGTTGAGTGGGTGAATTATGCAACTATTGAGCTCCCATCATTCACTCACACAACCCTTGTCAAAGCTTATGTGTCACTCATTCCATTCTCTCAAAGACTTCGACGGAAACCAACAGCGGAGCAGGTTCAGGCCATCACTACTAGGAGTGGTGTTCAGTTGCCGGAAATCACTGCAAAGAGGAAGGAGACAAAGAACACTAAAATATCTACTAAGAGCAAAGAATAGGTAGAGCAGTCCGAAAAAGAAATAGAGAAAGATCAACAATAAGTCTCAAATAGCCAACAACTTAAGGCAACAATTCGTGTACTTTACTCACATCTCTAATCCATTCTCCTCAAAGGCTGCAAAATACCAAACTGGAGAGGCAGTTCAATAAATTTCAGGAAGCCCTCAAAAAGTAGCATTTCAACACCCTATTCATTGACGGGATCCTTCAAATCTCAAACTACTTCAAGTTTTTGAAAGAGGTGTTGATCAAAAAGAAGAAGCTGCTCGAGCACGAAACGATAGCACTATCTGAAGAATGCGGCGCGATCATCCTGTACAGGATTCTTCCCAAACTAAAAGATCTTGGGAGTTTTACTTTACCTTGCTCTATAGGAAATTCATATTATAAATTGTTTGATTGAATCAGGAGTAAGCATAAATTTAATTTCTTTGCCTCTCTATAGGAAATTGGGATTGGGAGATCCTAAGACGACCTCTATTCTCCTTCAACTCGCAGACAGATCGCTGAAACACCCCTATGAAATAGTCAAAAACATGCTTATCCAGGTGGGGGAGTTTATTTTTCCAGTTGACTTCATCATCATGGACATAGAAAAGGCATATCAAATGCCAACAATCTTGGGAAGGCCATTTTTGTCTACAAGCCGAGCTTTGCTGGATTTTGATACTATTGAGATAGTCCTGAGGGTGGAAGATAAGCAGGGGAGTTTTACCATAAAAATTCAATCAAGAAACCCTCTAATTTTGAGGATTGCCAATGAGTGGATCACTCGGAGAGCTACAAAGGTAGGCTAGACATATGAGGAATTATTGGTAGGGATAATAATGGAAACATGATTGTTTGGAGAGCCAAGGATGAACATAAGAAGTGCAACCAGTGTCTAAAATGCAGGACTGAAAAACTCTATTTTCAAGCCAATATGAAGAGCCTAAAAGTAACACGAGTCGAGCTAAAGACTTTAAAAAAAGCTTGTTGGGAGGAAATTCAGCACTTCTATCCCTTTAATTTATTATGTTTTTTAGATTTAAAATAATTTAAAATAATATAGATTAGTTTTGTATTATTCAATTTTAGGGACTCATCTTTCCATATATCGTTTCTCCTTAGATTTTCAATATGTTAGTGATTTATTAGATATTAGAGCTAAGTAACACTTATTCCAATTATTTGATTTTAATATTTTATTTGATTGTATTCCACATGAACATGATGTTGCAGAACACTTAAACCAACCAAAACCAAGGAGCTAACGGGAGTAATAGGAAGCTAGCCATTGGATTACAAGCCATATCAGGGGAATCTTTTTCTTTCTCAACCCTTTATATGCTGATTTAGAATTTAAAATATCGAGAACAATGTCTAGTTTAAGTTTGGTGGTGGAAAACATGAGTTTTTTTTTCTTTTTTTTTTTTTTTATGTGTTTGTGTCATTTTTATGTTTATATGTTTTTGTGTGCTTTTATTGAATTAGTTTAGATATAAAAAAATAATAATAAATTGAAAAGTTTAAAAATATTTTCTTTTTGTGTGCTTGTGTGAGTCAATTGGCATGACTGGCAATGAAAAAAATATTGAATCGTTAATTGATTTATGAATGGTGAATAAATTGCATGCTTAGATTATTTTTTGCTTTTTCATGTGAAATTTGATATATATTGAGCACATGAATTAAGTTAAGCATTGTGTATGAATGAGTTGATTTCATAATTGGATAGGTTGAAATAGTGGGCCATAGATTTCAAATTCAAAACCACTAAATTTTATATTTTTAGACCAAATTTATAATATTTTGGGAGATTTCACTGTTGTAAGAAAATGTTGAGATAAATAGAGATTTAATGTGTGAAATTAGAAATCTTGTGTTGATTATTTAAGGTCAATAGGATGCAGTTGGGTGAAAATCTCAAATTAGATGTCGTTTTACTTGGATAGGTGTTTAATGAGAGACATTGCACTAATCAATCTAAAAAATATATATATTTTATTTGAAAATTTCTCTTTGTAGCATTTATGACTCGAGTTATTAAGCCTATAAGGGTGTTAAAACATGTTGTCTTAAAGTCAATTGACTTGGGAATCATCGGCCTAAAACTTGTTACATAGATCATTTAAAAGGTTTTAGAGAAAGAATGTTGCAAATAAAGAAAAAAAAGTGTTGAAAAAAAAAAAAAAACAGGTGCGTGAAACAGAAGACACACCAAATACCTTGACTATGTCCCAAACACTTGATCAAGAAAATTTGACTTTTGATAAGAGATTATTAGTCTAATTAATTCCTAGAGATTGAAGCAATCAAACTTAATGGAAAATTCTTATTTATTAACATATTGACTTGCAATTAATAAGATTTACCTAAACTAGCGATAGTATAAAATTCAACCTCAATTCACACACTTGAAAAGAGCGAAAAGAATAAGTTTTGGGGTGTGTGAATCTTATGAGTGATGAAAGAATATATTTTGACCATCGAGGGTCGAGATTTAAAACAACTCATGAATTCATAATGTTATACTTAATTATTCACACACACACACGTCGATTTTATATTGGAAAGTAGATTATAATTTCTGTATTGTGATTTTAAAACTGTGCATAGATATGATATTATGATCTCAATCCTGAGATAAAAAATCAAGTTAGCTAGCTAAATGTTTTTTTTTTTTTTTTTTTTTTTTTTTTTTTTTTT
>CAIGRN010198787.1:0-12433 GCA_903798345.1 Fraxinus anomala | reverse complement strand
TTAAAGGTCCTAATGCAATGTAAAAGGTTTGACTTTCATAAGTAGATGAATATACTTATTGGCAGTAATGTTTGGCATGCCATTTCTCACAAAATTTAAGGTTTGGAGTCCTAATTACAAATGATTTGTGACACTTTACACACATGTGTTACTTATATAATTTACTCCATGTTAACTTGAACTAAGTGTGTGGGAAGGTTTACTGTACATTGGTTATACTCATGCGTGCTAACGACTGCATTTTTTAGTGATTATATGTTTAAGTCTTTTTTTATCCCTTTGTCATTTGTGACAAAAAGGGGAAGATAATATACAAATGGGGAGCATTGAATGAAAAATTGAAATTTGCATATCTGCATTTTATGTCTAGATGTCGTTGGGGAGAGACATAGATACATTTTGCCTACTGCATATAAACATTGAGAGTTCGCAGTAAGGGGAGAGAATGTGTATTGCATCTGCATTGCATATCATATGCATAGCTGTTTGAGTTTTGATATTTTGTGATGTTAATGTTTCGGTTGGTATTTTGATTGACATTAATGTCACGTCTCAAACAGCATGCTTATTTATGTTTATGAGTTTTTGATNTTGCATCTGCATTGCATATCATATGCATAGCTGTTTGAGTTTTTTATGTTTTGTGATGTTAATGTTTCGGTTGGTGTTGTGATTGACATTAATGTTACAGCTCAAACTATCATGCTTATTTGTGATTGGCATTAATGTTTCGGTTGGTGTTGTGATTGACATTAATGTTCATGAGTTTTTGATTTCCCGTATCATGTGCTATGAGTTTTTGATTTCCCGTATCATGTGCTTTTACACTGGGTATTGAGTTGTGAATTTCAGGAAACAGGTTTAACAACGAAATGCAAAAGTCATCAGTTTGATGAAGTTTGGATAGTTTAGATTTTGCTTTTAGTTTTTCCTTGACTTATTTTATAGTTTTGTCATAGAATGTCAAATTGGGAGTTTGTTAGTTTTTTAGTGTTGGTGATTCTGTAGACAAAAGGACTGATTTGTAACGTGTTGTAAAAGTCAAGAACCTATGGTGCAATTTGTATAAATTGGATTATGAGATCTAGGGTTCAAGCATGGAAAGAGGAGAAACGTGACGCCCCATTATCGCTAGCTTATCGCCTAGAAGCTGCTCAAGCGACAAAAACAGAATGCATGTCGCTCGACTATCGTTGAGCTCTCGCTCGAGCGACAGTGTGTCACCCGCATGTCGCTAGCTTCTAACTCGAGGGACAAGTCGATCCAAAAAACCCTAGTTTGTGATTTTAAACAGATTTTTCCGGCTCATTCAACTTACTTCACCCCTCCTATAAATACCCGAGTCATTGAACGAATTTTGATGTGGTTGTTCATTATATTACTTCTTCCTATCATCATTTGAAGACCTAAGATATTCTTACATTGATTATATCATTTTGATTCTTGAGATCTTACGACCACCGATTGGGAAAAACATAAGTTCCTTAAACCAAAACACTGTTGGGAAAAAAATCAGTTCCTTAAACCAAAACACCACCTACTTCTTATAGGTCATAAGAAGGTAATTTCTCGGTTGGACTTCAGAAGTTTTTGGAGATTGAGAGAGGTTGGACTACAAGTGCAGGAAAAAGAACATGAATAGGTGATTCCTGGGTATCCGCTTGGAAGAGACGTGTGCAGAAGAACGTGAGACTGCTATAGCATATCTTGGTAGAAGATTGTGTATCTGTAAGTACAGCAGAACTTGGAAGCTACAGGAGGTAGATCGGGAAATCTAGCAGGTTGGCTAGACAGTATTTACAGTAGCAGGTCGCAAGGCTGGAATGAACAGCAGATCTTGAAGTTGTAGGGTTTACAACAACTAGTGGAACTATCTTGGAATTGAACTGTAACCCACATTGTCTATAGTAGAGGTAACTTGCTTGGTCCTGAAATTTTTCCTAGTTGGGTTTCTCCGTCATCATATCGGTATTTATTGTTTATTATTTTTTATATTACAACTGCGGTATTCAAACTTAGTACTAAAATTGGATTGTATGCTTAATCAAATAGAAACTAATTAAAAGTGACTTGTTGCTTTAATTATCATTATTCCGCACGTAATGTCGAACTACGCATTTTTCACACCGGATTGAGATGTTGAAATTATATGGCACAATAATAAAGTATTTGATCACAAGCAAAAGAATAAAAGAAGACAAGAAAATATGGCAGATGAATTAAGAGATTTTATTGCACCACAAATAATGAAGATATAGAAATATTACAATATTCCTAAAAACTAGTAATTACTTTTCCCACACAATATTCTCACACCATAAAAGTATATAAAAGAACCTAATATTTATATGGAACATATAGGAGACGTCCAAATCCTCCTAATAGAGTTATTGACGAAGTAGGATGCCAAAAAATCAAGTCCAAAACGAAAAAGGAGAGAAAAATGACGAAAACTGGAACAAGTATAGGTGGCACTGCGGCGCTACCTCCAGGCGCCCTGGCTCCAGGCATTATGCAAATTTTTTTTTTATTCCAAGTTATTTTCTCCATCCCGAACTCCTCTTCAAATTCAATACCAATTTCCAACTTTCAATGGGCTTCCAAAATAGAACTTCAACTTGACATAAGACTTCAACAACATTTCAAATTGAATTCTTCTTGATGTGCACTTCAATTAGAATTCTTCAATTACTTCAACAAGGAATTCGGGTCATACCCAAATTCTAAAAATCTCCACCTTGACACGAATTGTACTACAACGAACAAAGCTCCAAAATATTATCTACTTGGAGAAGAAAATTCGTTTGCAAGCAATGAACTGACTTTTCGACAATAACCAAAACTGATTTCTCCAGCCAAACACAAATACTCTACATCTCCCAATGAATCTAAGCACTACTTTGCAGAATTACATCAGATTTTCAAAAAAATATAATGATTTTAAAATTCACCAAATTGGGCTATAACACACCCCCAAAGCAGAATCAAATCCAAATGCTTTTAAAGATGCCCCTTGCTAGATTGTACATCTTCTACTACACTGAAAGCATGCTCAACAAAATTAGCATCCACATAACTTTTTCCACTGGTTCTGTCCCTTACAATTGAATACAGTGGCTAGGCAGGTGATGGTGACAAAGTGTCATTATCTATTTCTCTTGAACTCTACTGACAGTATTTTTCAAATTCGACCATTTACAAACTCCTAAAGGTATTGTACCAAATTGAATGTTTACCACGGTACTAAACATGTGCTGATTGACTCTTCTAAATTTTGCACGACCCTGCAAGATGTATAACTTAGACCTTTTTTGTCCTTCTAGTACAACTTGGGCACCCTTACAAACCTTTAAAACTTCACCTCCACCAAAGAACTCATAAATCTTTGAATCAATGATAGACAACGAGATGAGATTCTTCTTCAAATCCAGAACACGTTGAACTTAGTCAAGTATTCTAATTATCTCATTCAATAGTTTCAATCTGACCGTACCAATTCCAGGAACCCGATAATGTGTGTTGTCTCCCATAACCACGACACATTTGAAAACGGTTTCATATGTAATAAATAAGTCCTTATTAGGACACATATGAAACACACCTGTTGAATCCAGAATCCAATCATCCTCTAGTTTAGACTCGATGTCAAAAATAGCCCAAAGATCTTCCTCACTTACAATGCTCTCTGTGAGATCTACTTCACCTGAAGTCTCTGATTGCTTTTCATATCGACTTGCAGCCAACATTTCTTTATTCTGCAATTTTAGCAATCCTTCTCCAAGTATCCCTTCTTCTTGCAGAAATTACAAATCTGAATACTCTAACTTAGACTTCAATCTGCCCCTTCCATAACCACCATGAGCAACCATGTCTTCTGCATCTCTGACCTTTGAAATTAGATGTTTCTCTTTTGAGAACAAAGCATCATACACATCTTCAATGGTGAGAGTATCACGATTATACAAGATCGTGTCTCTAAATAAAGAAAAAACGAAGCGGGCAATGAACAAAATAGGATCAAGGTCAAATCTTCTTCATCAAACTTTACTTCTAAAATTTCCAAATCAGCGCAATCTCTTTAAATACAACCAGATGATCTTTCAATGATCCTCCTTCTGTCATTCGATGAGAGTATAAACGTAGTTTGATATGCAACTTGCTGGTTAAACTTTTGGTCATGCACAATTGCTCCACCTTCAATCATAAAGCAGTTGCTGAAACTTTATTCAAAATGTCCTGAAGAATGGTATTCGATAGATGAAGATGAATGTGAGAAACTGCATCCTTATCCTTCCGTAATTTTTCCTCAGTGGTCAAAGTTGTGAGCAACTTGTCAATTCCCAGCAATGCATCATCCAAATCCTATTGTGCGAGTACTACACGCATTTTAACCTGCCTTAGTGAACTCCTATAAAAAAGCGGAATGTCATACTTCATGTAAGCCATCACAAACAAAAAAATCTCGAACAAATCAAACTCTGCACTCTTGCGGAATTGCTGAATCTGACGCTCTGATACTACTTGTTGCAAAACAAACAAGATACCAGTTATTGGGAATTCAAGGATCACGTATCGTTCAATACCATTTGATATAAAATAACCACCAGATTGAGATGTAGAAGTTATATGGCACAATAATAAAGTATTTGATCACAAGTAAAAGAATAAAAGAAGACAAGAAAATATGACAGAGGAATTATAAGATTTTATTGCACCACAAATAATGAAGATGGAGAAATATTCCAATGATCCTAAAAGTTAGTAATCACTTTTCTCACACACCATTCTCACACCATAAAATTATATAAAAGAGTCTAATATTTATAGGGAACATGTAGGTGACGTCCAAACCTTCCTAGTAGAATTGTTGATGAAGTGGGATGTCAAACAATCGAGTTCAAAATCAAAAAGGAAATAAAAATGCGAAAAATCGGAACAAGTACAGGTGGCGCTGCAGCACCACCTCCGGGTGCCCTGGCACTAGGCGTTCTGCCAAAAAAAAAAAAAAAAATTGTTCCAAGTTGTTTTCTCCCTCCCAAACTCTTATTTAAGTCCAATACCAATTTTCAACTCCTAATGAACTTTCAAAATCGAACTTGAACTTGACATAGGATTCCAACAACATTCCAAACTGAATTCTTCTTGTCGTGCACTTCAATTAAAATTCTTCAATTATTTCAACAAGGAATTCGGGTCACACCCAAATTCTAACAAGAGTAATGGATGTCTATGTTTCATTATGATACGTAATTTTAAAGTGTAATATGTGCTTCAATATGTTTTTTGAGATGTCCATAGGCTAGATATGTCTGGCTTATGGTGTAACCTAGATTTCTTCGCCAAATTATATCTTCAGATAATGAATTAGTGTATAAAAACGTGACTATCTTATTTTTTACGAACGTGGATTTCTATTTTATTCTTTTAACGATACCATGGTGAAACTTTTTATTATTATTATTTAAAGAAAAATCAAAACACGTTAGTCAATTGATGATATCATTACTCAACGCATATAGATGAATAATCAATTTATTAAACCTTAATTAATCAAGAGATCCTTTCATAATTGTCAAAAAATGAAATCAAAACAATAATGAATCAAAACAATAATGAAAGAGATAACATTAGAGAATTTTTATTTTAGACTAAAAGATGAAAGTTGTGACTTCATTCTAGATTTACTCCGCAGCTCATTGGAGAATATGATCATTCAACAACCACAAGGAATAATAAAAATATTATTTTGGTGAAAAGATAATCCACTTTAGGTTCTTAAATTAATTCTGGGCATTATGTTCAATCAAGAAGTTGCTTATTCAGGGCGTGTGAGCATAAATTCTGAGTATCAGTTGATAGAAATAACATATTCAACCCTCGTTGAGTACAAGAGTTGAACCCTTCTATATTTTTTGCAGATCTTCTCATTCGAGGATTATACTTTATGTAAGTGTACAATAATAAATTCATTGCATACTTAAACAACGTGGAAGAATCTTTACATTACCTTAAGTTTCCATTGGGACATTAAGTTCTAGATTTTCAGAGTTGTACTTGTGTATTTGTTATTACCCTGCTACATATCAGTAGATGACAAAGTGAATTTTATTTCAAAATTCGTATATAAATTTTATTTTATTTAAAAATTATACATAATCTCAAAAAGTTGATTTTTATCGAATACAAAAATGAATATTTGTCAATCAAATATAACGTACTAATTCATGCGGCAAATAACACACCTACAAGACATTTAATTTTATTTTGAATATAATATTTTGTCTATAGAATTAATTATTGAATTGTAAGAATGTCGATATTATATGAAATGGGGATGAATATAGTGATTTTTTTAAATTTTGAAATTGTATTAGGGATATATTTAAAGTGTGATTAATATATAAAATTTGTGTGCAAAATATTTTATTATGTAAATGTGTAGTTAAAAATAAATATGAGAATTAAAAAGTTTTTGTTTCAAAGGGAGACAAACATGGGTTAAACTCAATACCTAAATAGAAAATTATTATCCTCATTAATTAAATCATACTAAATACCCATCAGTCATCACAATTGTATATGCAAAACCCTCGAATTGGGTGAAGTGTTGAACAATTGCTACTGAACCATATTCATCGACCGTCCATTATAATGGAATAAACAATTAAATCTAAATTTCAATTCAAACCCACACATTTTTTGTCTCTATTAATAAATTTTTTTTGATTTCGACTAAATTTTCAGGTCAGATTATGAAAAAAATAAAATAAAATAAAATAAAATAAAATAATTGGTAATTTTTTGCGATTTATTAATAGTTGTGTTGCTTTGTTCTAATTTGGTCAAATTTCCTTAAATTTTTGGTGGACAACATTTTTTGTTTGCGTCTCAAGTTCCTAGTCAGGTCACTCAATTAATTATTTATACTTTAACTTATTTTCTGGTGGATTAATTAAATAGTCATTTTTAATATTGGACCGATGAGCATTTCGAAATATTACTTTGGTGGAAATAGAATGCAAATAAATACAAGATTGTCCCTTAAATTACTAGATAATTTGATGGAAAATTAAAGACCTTAAATACAAAATATGGTGGAAAATTAAAGACCTTAAATCCCTTAAATCTTTGGTGGAAAATTTATTTTGGAGGGACGTCATCATTAAAGACAAAATATGCATATTAATAAAAGTTTGAGGATAAAAACATGATTAAAAAAAAAAGAAAAAAAAAAAGTTAAGAACATAAGTTCAAAAATGAGGAAAGATTGAAAACGTATTTTAATATAATTAAAAAATTAGTGTCAATATTATTACCCTTTATTAATTTTTCCAAAAAATGGCTTTTTTTCCCACTTGCCAAAAAATGGCCTTGCGCACAAAAGCCTCGAACTTATTTGACCTAGTTGGCAAAAGATATAAACGCAATGCTTATGTATGATTGGTGTCATTTACATTAAGGTTAGTATGATAGCAACATGCCAAAAGTCTTTATCTATTTTATTTAATATTTGTACAAAACATGTTTGATTTAAAAATAGAGAAGTAACACGCATCAAAAGTTCTTGTATTCTAGTATTCTTTAATTGGTTTTAAATATTTGCAGCTTGGAATTTTGTTTGTTAGTTAACTTGGATAATTTGATGTAGCAATTCTTTAGAAGTTTTTTTTTTTTCTCTTTCATATATTTAATTTGTCTTGTACATGGAGGAAAAGACAAAAAAAAGGTAGGATATATAAGACTGTGGATTGGTTCACGATTTTTCTGGTCTAACTGGCCGATTCGATCCAATTTTAAAAACATTCGTGTAAATAATTCACTCTACCTCGATTTGATTTGAGGAAAGCATCTAGTGGATGGAATGGACTTCTCAAAACAACAATACTTGACATTTTGTACTATTATATTAGAACATGGATTTTGACAAAAATATTGAAACAAATCCATTTTCACATTTTCCTAGTTAGACAGACATGATTAGATGGAACAAGATTTGTAAATTGAAGATGAAGACCTCCATCAGGATGACAAGAGGCTGATATCATTGTATGATTGGTCCATCAAGGAACAATTGGTCCCATTTTCAATTTCTCCCCACACCTCCAATAGCCTCCCCCTTTTGTATCACTGCCCAACTAATTCAAATGTCCTTATAAATACACACGTGATGTTACATTCGAATATAGAGTGAAAATTGAAGGAGAAGTTTATATATGAGAGCTGCAGCAGCTTCTCAATTCTTGTTGAATTTGAATCTAAACCCGACAAATACGAACGATGTCTGCATCGAGTCAAGACTCCTCTTTCGAGCAGCCAAGATTGGCAACTAAGAAAATCTTGGCCGGGCCTCAGAGTGAAGGTGTTGGAGCTGTTGTTAGAAGAAGCATTGGAAGGTATTATCCTAATCTTTCTGAAAATTTGTCATCTGGGTATTTCGTGTTGGTTTAGATTCAATATTTGGAGCATTTATAGCATGTTTGATATGTTATGCATGCATGTTTCTCAGGCCAGAAATGAAGTACTTCGATCCATTCCTCGTGTTGGACGAGTTTGCAGGTATATACATAATTATCCACTTATAGGATGTTTGGTATGTTGGACTGAACAGCACAAGAAGACGTACTGATCTAATAATGGGTTTGGTCTTACAGTTTCACCTCCAGCCGGATTTCCCGACCATCCACATCGAGGTTCTATCTAACACCCTAGTTTGGAGCATATTTTTATTTAGATTGTGTTCTAGATTGATGAATCTTGTCTTAACAGGTTTTGAGACTGTTACATACATGTTGCAGGTAAATTTCCTAATTTTAAAACTCAAGCATCAATTGGTTGTGTATTGTTGGAAAAAGTTCGAATTGTTAAACTGAAGAGTATAATTTTTTAGGGAGCCTTCACTCATCAAGATTTTGCTGGTCACATGGGTACAATACAGACTGGTGATGTGCAGGTATATCGGAACTTTTACCTATCATTCTTTCCCGTTTTCACGAACATGAACACGTTAAGAGTTTTCTTGCTCTGGGTCGTGCAGTGGATGACTGCAGGGAGGGGTATTATTCACTCGGAAATGCCGGCTGGAGAAGGCACTCAAAGAGGTTTGCAATTGTGGATAAATCTCTCTTCCAACGACAAAATGTAAGCTACCCTATTTGGATTTTGATTCTTTTCTGTTTGTATGATGCAAAACCAATAAAACTACTTTGTTATCCTGCAGGATTGAACCAAGGTATCAAGAACTGCAGGATGAGGACATTCCAAGGTCACAGAAAGATGGAGTTGAGGTTAAAGTCATTGCAGGGGAAGCTATGGGGATTCATTCTCCTGTATATACTCGAACTCCTACCATGTACCTTGATTTCACCCTAAAACCCCACTCTCAATATCATCAATGCATCCCAGAATCATGGAATGCTTTTGTGTACATAATTGAAGGCGAAGGGGTGTTCGGCTCCCACAACTTACCAGCCACGACAGCTCACCATCTATTGATTTTGGGTCTGGGAGATGGCCTAAGTGTATGGAACAAGTCTTCTTCGAAGCTATTGAGATTTATTTTGGTAGGTGGGCAGCCACTCAACGAACCAGTAGTTCAGCACGGTCCATTTGTGATGAACACGCAAGACGAAATTGATAAGACTGTAGAAGACTATTGTTATTACAAGAATGGGTTTGAGATGGCAAGATTTTGGAGATCTCAATGAGTGTGTAAAGCACCAACATCATCAAAGAAAAATTCCAACCCTTCAAAAGAAAAAACAAGTCCCTATCTTTATCTATCACTGTCAGTCTTTATCTTCATCAAAATAAGCTATTATGGAAAAAGATTAGTAAGATATCTTATTCATGGAAGCAAAAAAGCTTCTAGAAACCAAAATGCAGCTATAACTATTTGATGGGGTCAACTCAAGTTAGTTGGTTTTACCTTTTCAGAAGTTTTAAGTACTATATTTTCTGTGTTGATAGGTTGTGATTTAGAAGTTGATTCTTGCTATTAATATATTTTCCTCTTTTGTTCTCCGCCTATGTAAAAAGGAGGAGAGTGGTACTACATAACAAAACTTCGTCAAATCTTACAACATAAATCCTAGGTTGCTTTAAATTTTCATCTAATTAAGAGATACACGAATAGAGTGATGGAAAAGAATGTTGTGGATTAAATGAATAATCCACTTTCCAAAGAGTAATTAATAACGCGAAAGCAAGAAAGACACGTTTATGGTGGTTTATTCTAAATATGAGAGCTATGTCAATCGCTAGAGAATTGTACTATATTGAAAAGGACAATTACAAAGTATTTTGCAATCACATCACTATGTTCTCTCTACAATGACACACAAAAAGGAGGTTAATCATAATACCCTTTATATAAGAGGAAAATATTAGGACAACCTAATACATGTGCATATTTTCTAAAGTATCCTTATAACACTTAAAAAAATTTCGACGAGGGAAAGTATATTAGGCTCCACATATCCAACAAAGGATTCATGTAGCCACCCTAAAATTATAAAAGAGATTTAGTTTGCTGTTTGATGGAGCCTTTTTGTTAATATATATATTTAAGTATTAGTGTTGGTGGGATGTGGGATGTGGGAGGTAAACTTTTTTCTTGTGAGTTGGGTTGTCAATCATATGCAGGTGACCCTCCTCCATCTAGAATGCAAATGCTAGAGCGACTTTATAGCATATAGAAAGGGATTGGGTTGAATAATCTGGCAGGTAATAATTTGATGATAAATGAAAAACATTCACCTAGACAATCTTTAAAAGGCAGTGCTACTTAAATGAGAAAAAAAAACAAGTATAAATAATAATCATTAGGCTAAGACAAATGACCCCAAGTGGCGGCCGGTGGGGACTTTCGCACTGTTTCTGAGTTTACTTTCTATTGTGAATTGACCTCAACCCTTGACCAATTCTTCTCTTTGAAATAATTTCAACAAACAATCTGAAATATCTCGACTTTTTTTTTTTTAAGAACAAGTCAGTGCTTGTACTCTCCCTAGTGGAAACACAAGAAGAGGAAGAGAATTTTCTTTATTGGATAATGACCAAAAGAATTTTACTTTGTGGCTGTAGTAGATGGGGGGAGGAATATTATGGCAATATAATGATCAAAAGTGTAAAGGTATATGGTGCTCAGTAATTCTTCTGCTCCTGACAAATTAAATAATAATAAAGAATTACTCAAATTTATCTACTGCTTCATGAATTTTGAAAATTACTTGGCATTATGTTACAAATTACACACATTTTCACCAGAAGCACCATTTCTAATCAGGTATGACATCATTTTGGAGATCTTTCAGGTACCTATGAGATCAACTGAGAGAGTTAGGTATTGGTTCTAGAGATGGAGATATTCGGGCCAGTATATTCCGAATGGTACATTAAATTCCTCTATTTATATTTTGATTCTTATGGATTGAAAGGAATAATGAAAAGCACAAGGAAATATGATGGAGCATCATTTGGAGAGCCACATGATTTCACTTCTCCAAACGGTCCCTTTTTTTTGGCTTGTTCATTGGCATGTTGACTTTGCTATCGTCTCACTTTTTGGTTTTTCTTTGACTCTCCCTCTCCCACCACCCCTATATTGGTTCTTTGGCGTACTCCACCAATAGAATTTTAAAGATCAACACCAATGTATCGTCAATGATGGTTTTGTTAGAGGTGGGGCATTATTCGAGACCACGATGGACAATGCATTCTTATTGTCATGTGGAGTCTGTCTTATTCCAGAGGTTGAGTTACGGGCTATCTTGGATGGGATTTTACTTGCTCGACAACTTGGATTATCAGACATTTGGGTGGAAGCAGACTCGTCTGTGGTCGTTCACTGTATCACTAGGGGTGAAAGACCATGGGCAATTCAGATAATTCTCTCATTTGATCGTGACACTGCTTCACACACTTACCGTGAGAAAAACTAGGTTAACGATTCACTTACCTCCGAGGATTGGGACCGGCGCCGGTATTATGAGTATGGACCTCTTGACCACCACGACTTCAATATTTTGTACAGATTGACAAATATAGGCTTCCTAGTATTAGAGGACATAAGTTTGTTTCTTATTTGCTTTCTTTGTATAGGAGATAGTACTTCTCCATTTATTTCATTCTTTCATATGTTGCATTATTTTGCTTTTAGGAGGTCAGATTTATGCCACTCTTCATCTTGTTCCCATGAGCTTGATTTTATATGCAATAGGAGAATCCAAATTCCAAACCCCATTAGCCTTTATTGGTGTAATTTGAAAATCCATTGAGGCTGTGTTGATGTTTTGCTTAAAAAATATTACAAATTACACATAGGAGTCACACTACAGTGCATATTTTGCGAAAATTATTTTGAATTGAGAAAAATAGCAACTCCTATCTTTTTTCGAGAACCGCTTCAAATTCCAACTAAAAAGGTAAAATGATT
>CAIGRN010198784.1:0-18521 GCA_903798345.1 Fraxinus anomala | reverse complement strand
TCTATGAAGGGTGCTTACATGATCTGCTGTTTGAACCTGAAAGAGAAGAAATCAAGGAAAGCATCATTTCTTGGGTGAACAGTAGACTGCGAAGTAATTAGGCAGTCGGGCATGTAATGGAAAAATAAATCACATTTTGATAGCAAGCATATTTTTGACTTGCTACTGGGAAGCTTTTGTGAAATAAAACTAAGCCTGGAATTTGTCTTGATGAATGAGTTTGTTCACATTAAAATTCAAGACTGATACACTCTGCCACTGTGATCGGATTACCAAATAAGTAAGCATTAATGGCTGATACTGGGCAAACATTGCCCAAAAGAAGCTAATTTTGGCTCTGTTTCTTTTTTTGGCTTTTAACTAAATATGCTTATAAAGTGGCATTAGAACTTGGTTGGGAGAAGGGGGAATTGTTTACATAGGTTTAGTTCTTTGTTTGGTGATGGTTTGAGAAAAATCGTTTTGTTCTTTTGGTACCAAAATTTCTTGGAAAAAGTAACATACGAAAATGAAAGCATTGTATTGTTTTCGTTTTCGTTTCATTTTCAAGGTATACGTCCATGCAACTGCTGAAAGAAGTTGTGCTTCGCCTTCTAAAATGGGAGCCGGAGAGAGCTGAGCAGCCTCCCTCGTGTAGAATATATGGGAAGTGTTTATAAATAGTTTAAATTATATAGAAATGAGTTGTCAGAAATAAATTTGTAACGCTACTTGTATATATAATAGTGTGTAGAATTATTTACGGATTGATGATGTGAAAGAGAGAGAATAAAAAGAGAATGAACTAGGAATAATGTTACTCAAACAGGAAACATGGGGGAGGGGACAGATGCTACGTTGGTAGCATCTGTGTAGGTATTTTTTTTTCAAACTGTCAAAGGATATTACGTCACGTGTCCTCCTATTTTTAAACTCGTCGTTAAGTTTGTTTGTGTAACATGATAAATGAAATAAAATGAAGTCAATTAATACTATTCACATTGTCAATCTGTAAACCATTATGTACATCACTAGGTACAAATAGCATTACTCTTGAAAGTACTTGTGGGTCCATGGAAAGTGTCTATAAATAATTGAAGCCACTGTCTAACTATCATTATTTCAAAAAAAATTCAATTTTCACGCACATTTTCAAATACACATTTACACAATAAATATTTTGTACTTAAATCAAAAAAAATTTCCTACTTTTTAACCATATATATTTAAAAAAATCACAATTCAAAACTCAATTTTCTCAAAACAATGGCCATCAAACCATCGATCACAGGCTAAATTAGGGATAATTGTAACTATGGTCCTAGATTTCTTACTTTTTTGCCGACTTTATTCAAACTTTTCATTTGTACAATTTACACTCCCAAACCTTTTATTTTGTTACAGCAGAGGAGCAAAATGGACGATTTTGTCCATTCTTCCCATAGTTGATCAAAGTTAAACGAGTTGACCAAATTTTTCAAGCTTAGCCAAACATGCATCCTGTATCGGACTAAATTTTGAATTTTGTAGGCTGGCCGTTCTTCATATGTCTCGACTGATATTCTTACATCAGTTCCTGGCCCGGATGCCATGGCTGCGGCTTCATGGTACAAAGCAGCAGCCTTAGCCGTAAAAGATAAATACCGGGCTTCATGAGAACATTTATCTGGTGGTAACCATTACATTCTTCCTGCAATGTTTTTGTTCTTGAGGAGGAATTAACTCGTAAATTTTGTTCATAACTTGAAACTGTCCCGACTGAGTGTGGCTTCCCACTTATGCAGTCTGTGCATAAAGCTGAGAGAGCAGAAGTATGATTTACTATCATACAATTTCATGAAATACTAATTGAGAATGGTATAATACTTGAACCTAATCTTGATGGGTTGTTCAATTGGTCAGGTTTGGGTTTGCTATCTAATGGTCATCAGTTTGAGTTTTCTAAGGACCACTGAGGTGAGTACCCGACCGTAAAGATCTCGTGAGATTAGTCGAGGTGCGCTCAAGTTGATCTGTATATCCACGGATATTTAAAAATAAATAAAAAAAATACTTGAACCTATACCAATTCTATTGTTGAAATACTGAATTTTGTTATCGAAAATTGTCAGGGACTATTGATGATTTAGATATCTTTTTTTCTCGGTGTTTATTTTAGACGCATCATCCTCGAACTTTTCATTTTTACAAAAAAATACAAAAAGAATTTGATTATTATAGTAGAACATGATTTCTAGATTAAAATTACTTTATCACTATGTTTCTTTCTACCGATGAATTAGAGTGGATATTTGCCATTAGATGCGTTGTGATTATGCATCCACATTTTGAACTTTCATACGAACTCCAACCCCTCGGCAGAATCTTACTATTTCATCTTTAACTTCTCTGCAGTGCCCATCCCAATTTCTCTGCCATTGCCAGCATTCTCTCTTTCTGATGTTCTGTGAACTGTCCTAAACCACTTTCTTCCCACTCCGTTCCGACTCCTCTCAACAGCCACCGCCACCACCACCGCCGTATTCTATCATCTCATAATCATGACCCGCTCCGTTAGTGCCACGTGACTTTTTCGAACATGTTTTGACATTATGGGGCTTCAAATTGTGTCGCCTCAAATTCCTCTGTAGTCTCTACCTTTACATTTTTCGAACATGTTTCTTGCGATAAATTCGATCGCATGACAAATTACTTATTTACTCGTCTCTATTGTTGTCATTATTCAATTTGAAGTACCATATATGTCATTATAAATCATTAGGAATTTTTTGGCTTTCAAAACATAATTGCTCAAGTAGCATACGTACATTGAGGATAATTTCTACAAATCGACTTGTCGATAAATATTTACGATGGGTTTATACGACAGTTAAGATGGAAGGACAACGTCTCATTCTTGAAATTAACATTTTAAATAATGAACCTCTCTATTGTTGTCATTATTCAATTTGAAGTACCATATATGTCATTATAAATCATTAGGTATTTTTTTGGCTTTCAAAACATAATTACTTAAGTAGCATACGTACATTGAGGATAATTTCTACAAATCGACTTGTCAATAGATATTTACGGTAGGTTTATACGACAGTTAAGATGGAAGGACAATGTCTCATTCTTAAAATTAACATTTTAAATAACGAACCTCTCTATTGTTGTCATTATTCAATTTGAAGTACCATATATGTCATTATAAATCATTAGGTATTTTTTTGGCTTTCAAAACATAATTGCTCAAGTAGCATACGTATATTGAGGATAATTTATACAAATCGACTTGTGGATAAATATTTACGGTAGGTTTATACGATAATTAAGATGGAAGGACAATGTCCCATTCTTAAAATTAACATTTTAAATAATGAACCTTAAATATGTATAATATATTTCACAACATATAAATGTAAATTTAACTCATTTTTTGTCCATTTATGTCTAGTGGGATCTTGGTACAATTGAATAAAAATTTTGAGGGTGTGTGTGAAATGCTCCACTAATAAAAGTTTGGGGACCTTAGCTGCAAATTATCCTTTCCGTTTGTAACAGCCACGAATTCACGGTCCTGCTATTTCCTCTTGTGCAACAGGCAAATTCTTCAACTTCAACCAGTTTGATTGCAATTGTAAGCGAAACTCACAAAATTAAACTTAGATTTCATCTTTTTATTACAAAAGTAAGCCAAATTTCAAGCATTGTGATGTGATGGGTTCCTTACTGCTGCAATCGCCTGCAGTGGCGGTGGGTTCAGTATCCCGCCACCGATGCCTTCGCCTGCCTTCGTTTCACATGCCGTCGATAGACCACTACCACCACCACCATGAAAAACCACAACGTCAGAAGACGAGGCGGAGGATTGGAGGCCGCGTATTTGCGAATAAGGAAGACCCTGGCACTGAAATGAGCGTCACTAGTTCCACTCCATTACCACAAGGAGCAGACAGTGACCCAGATATTCAGGACCTTGAATATGTCTCCCAAATCAAAAGAGTCAGTAACATTCTTCACTTGAATCCCAACTCATTTGACCACCAACTGTTTTATGTTCTTCATAATCGTTTATTCAGGAAATTCACTAAACAAACTTTTTCGTCCAGGTTTTGGAGCTTCTAAGGAAAAACAGGGACATGCTCTTCAATGAGGTATCTATAGGAATTGAAATTCAAGTTTTCAATTTTGAACTCTTGCCTGCACTATCAGTTTACAATATGTCATTATGTATTATGACTCTGAGGTGGAGTTTTAATTTGACAAACAATGGAAAAAATTATATGTTTGTTTGTAGGTTAAGTTAACTGTATCGATTGAAGACCCCAGGGACGTTGAGCGGAGGCGTCTGCTTGGCATTGACGATGAAGATGCTCCTACTAGGGATGAATTGGCCTCTGTTTTAGTAGAAGTAACTCACATCTTTACGCACTCTCTAGTGTACTATTTTCTACATTACACCTTCACGTTTTTCTAAAATAGAGTGCTCTTTTTGCAGCTTTGGTATTATCATTGCCATAGGCCTAGATAAAATTTGAATTGAAGGAAAGGCATACCGGCATTTAGACACAGTTTTGCCTTGTTAAACACAAAATACAATGTTGTACAAATCATTCCTTAGGTCTGCTCAAAATTCATATATTAGAGTCTTTAGATATGTTACTAGTTAGTCTACATGACAAAATCATAAATCCAACCGAAATGAACTTTGCAATGTGAAACGATCTGCAAGCACACAAGGTGATACCTGCTTTTGGGTAAGTTTATGTTTCACAGGTTTCCTTTTTCTTAGGTAAATGAAGGTAAAATTCCAAAAGATCGCATAGCTTTGCAGATGCTGGCTGAAGAAATTACGCAATGGCCTAATTTAGAGGTACTATTCTGACTGTCAGCACTTGATAATTATAAATGACTACTGGCTATGAAGTTGTAAAGATGACCCCAATGTAGTATCACTGTGGTTAAGGTCTATGCCCCGCAACCGTGTCTAATTTTTTTATAATACTAACTATTTCTTCTTGTCAAGAAATGCTTATATGAGCAGGGGATTACAGGAGAAACCTGTTCATGAAATTTCCCTCATAAATGTTCTTTAACTGTGTCTGAGCTTGCAAAACCCACTAATATGCGTACATGTGATATTTTCTGTACATAAATATATGATTTCTTGCCAACAGAACTAAGTTCACGAACTTATTCTTTGTTGAATACGAGGTGCTCGCCACCATCTCATCTGCCTTTCCTACATGTGAGATGCATATTAGGTGTTTGGATAAATCATGCTCATATATTAGATTCTTGTCTTATTGAGTTGTTTATTATGAGGATTATGTATCAGAAGAATCACATTTTTATCCAAATGCGACCTAGGTCAGAATATGCCTGGCAATGGATACATCAATAAAATATGCATCATTCAAATCCGAATTTCGAGATCCTTGCCTTGCTTCCCTCCTTTTTCAGTTTCATTGTGCCAAAATCCTATGTATCTTGACTGTATTACTCTCTTTATTTCTCCAAGCAACACGGATATTTAGCCCCTCTTTGATGCCCATTATTTCATTAAAATGAGTCCTGTAACAGTGAATTGTTGGAGAATATGTGGTCAAAAAATAGGAAAAAGTTTTAGATTTACATGTAAAATATTTTATTATGAGATGTGCGATTGAAAATGAGTTTGATGGAAAATGCGTTATGAAATAATGAGAATCAAACAGAGGATACTATCCCCATATTGACCTATAGATATCATTTCCACGACACGAGACCTTTTTTTTTTGTCCTCTTTAGCAGCTACATTGTGCATTCTGGTTTTCTCCTATGTTGCCTTGTGATCAACTATAACCTCCCGGATGTGTAATGGATCTCCTCAAAATACACGTTCTATTTACTTTTCGTGATTTTTTGATAGGTTGAAATAACACCAAAGAAGAAACGGCCTGGAAAATCTTTATATGCAAAAGTCACAGACACTGGTATTGATCCACGAGAGGCTGCCAAGAGACTGAATATTGATTGGGATTCAGCTGCTGAGATTGAGGATGCTGAGGCAGATGAAGTGGAAGTGCCATCAGCGGTGGTTGGTTTTTCCTCCCCTTGATATTAATGCATGAAGTTGATTTAGCATGAGCAAGAACGTTATTGTGTTGACATTTTTATCTGCTCCATCTGTATTCTTTTTCTTACGTAAACGAAAGGGTATAGAGTAACTAAAAACTTTAGATTCTCATGCTATGGAGGATGATGATGCACTGTAGCAACGCCTTGCGTGCCCAAACTCTACTTATTTTACGGCATAGAGGAAACATTAGGTTTATAGTAACATAAATGGCAGTAGACATATATAGTGATGATGTTAGAGCCAGCCATTGTTGGAATTCAAACTGATTGGCATTTGTTGAACGCAGGGATATGGAGCTTTATACCTGGTTACAGCATTTCCAGTCATTATTGGCATCTCTGTAGTGCTCATTCTATTTTATAATTCTCTCCAATAAATACTTTTTTTTCGAAACATGTCTATGTTGTCTTGTAATAAGTGATTTTGGCTTTCAATAGGCATCATTCTACTTGAGTTCGATTATATTCAGCTTAATCTATTTTTCATCTTGTGTTTCTTGGAATTAGATTTTTGTTTAGGACAAACATTTCACATTACACACACACACACACACACACACACACACACACACACAAAAAAAGGTTTCTTTTGATTTTTATCCTTTCATGGCTTTTCGATATCTGATTTTGGCTTTCAGTAGGCATCATTCGGTTGTTTGATGTAGAGTTTAAAGGACACTAAGAGCATCTTCAATCTTGCACCCAATTGGTATAAAAACATTAATTTAGTGCAAAAATTCACTCCAATGGTACACTAAAACACCACACCAATTTGGTGCATTGAATGATGTTACACGTAATTTATTTCGTGTAATTTTTGAAGTTTTATATTGCCACTTATTTTATATTACAACAAATTTTATTTCTTATTATATTGTTTTTATTATTTAATGATTTAATCTGATTATTATTTTTAATTAATATGTATTTGTAAATTCTAATCAAGTAATAAATAATAATTATTGATTACATTAAAATAAGATTACTCATTTTTATTATATGTAATTTTTTTGTTGCACGTTAAATGTATTTTTTTCAAATTGTGGTATTACGTGTAATGTTTTTTTTTTTTTTTTAAGAGTCCGTTTGATTGCAAATGTGGAATTTTGGTGGAAAGAAAATGAATTACAGGGAATTGAATTGTTTAGAATTTTTTGTACTGAGAATTGTAATTAATTGTGTTTGATTGGTATAATTTTCCACCTATAAAATGTTGAAAATTTGGTGTCTATTTGACTTTATTTTTCATAGAAGTTATCCATGAAACTGATATATATATATATATATATATTATTATTATTTATTTATTTATTTTACTGCTGGGTCTAGAATTTGTTCCAATTGTTAAAATAAAAAAAATAAAAAAATTTGAAAAAAGCAAGTTGAAAAACCATTTCCCACACATACCATGGGAAAATGAATTCCATGAAAAGGAGGAAAAATGGCGCGTGAGGGGAGAAGCAAGAAAAGGAATTCCATAAAAAAATTTGGTCATCACACACACAAAAAGTTGGAAAATGGAATCCATTTTCCATGGAAAACAACACGTATCAAACAGGGCCTAGATAAAATATTTTAGTTCATTAAATATAAAATTTTAATTTAATAATTTTAATGATAATATAGTTTGTAATTAAATAATTTCAAAAATAAATTAATTGTTGAAAAATAAAAAATAAGAAAATAAAGGAAACATAATGTAATATTTGATATAATGATTGAAGATGACTGCAAAATGATATAAAAATTGTACTAATTTGGTGTCAATTTGATACAGACGGTTGAAGATGGCCTACAAAATTATTCATCGTTACCTTGTAATTATTAGTTGTTGAAAGGATTAATTTCAAAAATTCCTCTAAAAACGTTTTCTTTTCTTGTAAGATATATTCTCTACTTATTGAAAATTGCAGAAAATCTCTATATTTTAAATCTTTTGTGCAAAAAACTCTCTGCTGTTAAGATCTACCATATTTGCTGTTAAATGCCAATAAAATAAAGGGAAATGGATAAATTAGAAAAGGCAAATGCATCATTTCCGGTGAGTTTGCCATGTGGTTTACAAGGTAGATATTAATTGCTGGTGTGTGTTAATGAAAAGAAAAAAAAAATGATTGGAGGCAAATGAAATTAGAAACCCGGTTTTGGAGACACATTGAATCCCAAATCGTCGGACCTTCATTTCCCCCAAGCGCAAAATCCGAAAATTACTCCGATAATTGCACCCCGCCCAGCCAATGTTAGAAATTTATTTTTAATATTATTTACTTATTTATTTGAAAGCTCCATTATTTGTTTTGGAAGTTTGTTGCTTGACCGAGTCTTTAGTCATTTGTTTAGTGGTTACAAGAAAGTAGCTTTTTTTTTTTGCCTAGTTTATAGGAGTTGAGGTTAATGTCTTAGTGTGGTAGACTTAGTTGTTTTCTGTTCTACATGTACTGCCTATTTATAGGCCATTATTTTATCAGATGAATAACAGAGAGAGCTTTACAAATTGCATACATTTTTTTCTTTTTACTTTGTATCAGTGGTATCAAAGCCTGACAAAGAGAAAGAGTGAGAAAAAAAAGTTGAGAGTGCCAAACAAAAAAAGGAGTGTGAGATAGAGTCGTACAACAACAGCTTGATTTCTATTTCACCTATTGCAGCAGCAGTAGAAGAGAACGATGGCCTCTGAAACTTTTGTGCAACCTGCAATTCCACGTTTCGATGGTCATTATGACCATTGGAGCATGCTAATAGAGAACTTCTTAAGGTCTAAGGAGTATTGGCATATTGTGGAAGCAGGAGTAGCTGAACCAGCAGCAGGAACAATACCAAATGACATCAAAGATTGAAGGGCAGAAGTTGAAGGATCTCAAGGCAAAGAACTATCTCTTCCAAGCAATTGATCATCCCATCTTGGAAACAATTCTTAGCAAAGAAACTTCCAAGAATATTTGGGATTCCATGAAGAAAAAATATCAAGGCTCTGCTAGAGTGAAGCGTGCATAGCTTCCAGCCTTGAAAAGAGATTTTGAAAATCTACAAATGAAGGATGGGGAATCTGTCACCAGCTACTGTGCCAGGACTATGGAGATAAGCAACATAATGCGATTTCATGGTGAAAAGATGGAAGATGTCACCATTGTGGAGAAGATATTGCGTTCCGTGACACCAAAGTTTGATTATGTCGTGTGTTCAATTGAAGAATCGAAAGACATAGATGCATTCTCTCTTGATGAACTGCAGAGCTCCTTGCTGGTCCATGAACAGAAGATGAACCGAAGTACAACTATAGAGGAGAAAGCTTTGAAAGCTTCTACATTTACTCATTTCTCAAACTCTAGAGGAAGGGGTAAAAGTAGAGGTAGATGAAGGGGGAGAACGAGGTAATAAAGATGGCAGCAGGCATTTCAAAGCCAATGATGATCAATTTCAGGGCAAAGGCAGAGGACGAGATCAACATTTTGACAAATCCAAAGTAGAGTGCTTTAGATGTCATAAATTTGGTCATTACCGATCTGAATGTTATACCAAGCTGCCAAATGACAAAGAGAAAGTGGAGAAATCGAATTTTGCAGCAGAATAGAATGAATCAGAGACTTTGTTGATGGCTTATCATGTCAATGAGGAACTCCAATCAGATGTTTGGTATGTGGATACAGGCTGCAGCAACCATATGTGTGGAAGTAAGTCTTTTTTTTCTTATTTAAATGAAGGCTTTCATTCTACTGTAAGTTTTGGTGATTGTTCTATTGTGAAAGTAATGGGAAAATGTGATATTAATATTAGAACCAAGAATGGTTTTGTAGAAACAATATCCAATGTTTTTTATGTCCCTGACTTGAAAAGTAATTTATTAAGTGCTGGTCAGTTGCAAGAAAAGGGTTATGTGATAACTATTCAAAAAGGTGCTTGTGAGATTTATGATCCTTCAAGAGGAGCAATTGTTGTTGTTCAGATGAGTTTAAATAGGTTGTTTCCTTCGAAGATAAGAACATCTCAACCTTGCTTGATGGCTGAAGTAAAGGATCGTTCATGGCTTTGGCATTTTCGCTATGGTCACTTGAATTTTGTTGGATTAAAGACTCTACAACAAAAGGATATGGTGACAGGCCTTCCTCAAATTACCATTCCTTCTCAAGTTTGCGAAGAATGTGTTGTTAGCAAACAACATCGTTCTCAATTCCCTCAAGGAAAGTCATGGAGAGCAAAAAGTGTTTTGGAGTTGGTTCATTTAGACATTTGTGGGCCAATAAATTCATCTTCAAATGGGGGTAAAAGATATTTAATTACTTTCATTGATGATTATACATGAAAACTTGGGTTTATTTTTTACAGAGAAATCAGAAGCTTTTAGTACATTTAAAAGCTTCAAGGTGCTTGTGGAGAATGAAGCATAAAAAGTCATTAAAACTCTTCGCACTGATCGTGGAGGAGAATATTGCTCAAAGGAATTTGATGCTTTTTGTGATGAGCAGGGTATTCGAAGAGAACTTACAGCTGCCCACACACCACAACAAAATGGTGTATCGGAGAGGAAAAATAGAACCATCATCAACATGGTGAGAAGCTTGTTGGCAAGAGGAAAAAATCCAAAACGTTTCTGGCCTGAGGCAGTAAATTGGAGCATTCATGTGTTGAATAGATGTCCTACTTTTTCTGTTCAAAATATGACACCCGATGAGGCTTGGAGTGGGAGCAAACCAGTTGTAGATCACTTCAAGATTTTCAATTGTATAGCTTATGCACATGTCCCAGATGAGAAAAGGAAAAAGCTTGATGATAAAGCGGGAAAATGTGTCTTTCTCAGTATAAGTGAAGCATCCAAAGCATATAAATTGTTCAACCCACTCATGAAGAAGATTGTCACCAGCAGAGATGTCATTTTTGATGAGGAGAACACTTGGGATTGGAATAGACAGCAGCCTACTCCAGTCATTCTTGATGAAGAAAATGATGAAGAAAGGCAGCAGCCCCTACAACCACAAATTCCAGTAGCTTATGTCCCTGAAAATTCACAAAATGAAGCTCCAACAGCTGCTGAAACTTCACCAACAGCAGCAGAATCCACCGATTCAGCAGTTGAATCACGTCTTCATCGTGTTTGAAAGAGGCCTGGATGGATGATAGATTATGAGGTAACAGGAATTGACCAATCTGGGGATCCCATTACTCACTTTGCTCTTTTTTCAGATTGTGATCCTACAACTTTTGAAGATGCTGTCGAATAATCAAAATGGCGAAAGACCAGATAGTGAAATTGCTGCTATTGAAATGAATAACACTTGGGAGCTGACTGATCTTCCAAAAGGACACAAGACTATTGGTGTCAAGTGGGTTTACAAGACAAAATTGAATGAGAATGGAGAAATTGATAAGTACAATGCTCGACTCATTGCAAAGGGGTATAAACAAGAATTTGGTGTTAACTACAAAGAAGTATTCACTCCAGTAGCAAGACTAGACACTATTCGGTTGGTGTTAGCCACTGCTGCCCAAAATTCATGGCCTGTATATCAGCTGGATGTAAAGTCAGAATTTTTGCATGGGAAATTGGAAGAAAAGGTGTACATTGATCAACCACCTGGATATGTGAAATAGGTCAAGAAAATCGGGTATACAAGTTAAAAAAAGGCATTTTATGGACTAAAACAAGCACCTAGAGCTTGGAATAGTCGTATAGATGATTACTTTGTTAAGGAAGGTTTTCTTAAATGTCCTTATGAGCGTACACTTTATACTAAATTTGGAACAGATGGGAAGATGCTTATAGTTTGCTTATACGTTGATGATCTTATTAATGTTAGTAATGGTGGAGTCATGCTTGCTGATTTTAAGAAATCTATGATGAATGAATTTGATATGACAGATTTGGGGTTGATGCGATATTTTCTTGGCATTGAAGTAGTGTGATCTCCTACTGGTATCTTTATTTCACAAAAGAAATATGTCTTTGAAATTTTAGACAGGTTCCAAATGAAGGATTGCAATCCAGTTTTGACTCCAACTGAACTTGGTCTGAAACTCACAAAACATAGAGTAGGAAAAATGGTGAATGCTACTTTATACAAGCAGATTGTTGGGAGTCTCATGTATTTGACATCCACAAGACCAGACATCATGTGTGCTGTGAGCCTAATCAGTAGATACATGGAGAATCCATTTGAAGTTCATCTCTTAGCTGTAAAGAGAGTTTTTTGTTACTTGAAAGGTACAATAGATTTTGGAATCATGTATAAAACTATTCGAAAATCAAGGCTGATTGGTTTTTTAGATAGTGATTATGCTGGAGACCTCGATAATAGGAGGAGTACATCTGGTTCTGTGTTTATAATAAGCTCGGAACTGTAAGTCGGTCATCAAAGAAGCAACAAACAGTGGCACTATCAACTGCTAAAGTTGAGTTAGTTGCAACAAGCTCATGTCAAGCTATTTGGTTACAAAGGTTACTTGGAGTTCTACACAATCAGCAACAAGGTCCAACTTTAATCTACTGTGATAATGTTTCTGCAATTAAGTTTTCAAGGAATCATGTTCTACATGGAAGGAGCAAGCATATTGATGTGAGATTCCATTTTCTACGTGATTTATGCAAGAATGGTGTTATTGAGTTGGGGTTTTGTAATAGTGAAGATCAAACTGCAGATTTGTTAACCAATCCCCTCAAGCCTCTTGTCTTTATGAAACTTAGAAGAATGCTTGGAGTATGCTCTTCAAAGGATATTGTTTCAAAAGAAGCTTAGTATTGCTGTTGAATTGTTGAAGTCGTTTATTCTAAACTGATTTATGCATATATCAGTTTAAGGGAGGGTGTTAGAAATTTATTTCTAATATTATTTACTTATTTATTTGGAAGCTCCATTATTTGTTTTGAAAGTTTGTTGCTTGACCGAGTCTTTAGTCATTTGTTTAGTGGTTACAAGAAAGTAGCTTTTTCTTTGCCTAGTTTATAGGAGTTGAGGTTAATGTCTTAGTGTGGTAGACTTGGTTGTTTTCTGTTCTACACGTACTGCCTTTTTATAGGCCATTATTTTATCAGATGAATAACAGAGAGAGTTCTACAAATTGCACACATTTTCTTTTCTTTTTACTTTGTATCACAAAGTTGGATTATTGATACAAAATGTATCTGCAATCACATAGTGAATGTCCATTTTCTTGATAAATTAGAGAGAAACTGGTTTTTATCATAGTAACTTCAATATTCGTTATATGTTACCATCTTCCGTTTAATTAACCGGCTTAGATTTTTGGTTTAATTCACAAATATATACTCAATAAAATAAAAATGAAAATGAAATTAAACAAAAAAGGATGAAATAAATAATATATTGGTTAAAACAAACATCAAATACTATGTATTTGACAATCTTAAGCAGATGAATGATGCGGCGACAAAATTATCTTACACCTTACATACACAAATATTTGATATTTATAGTGAAAGTAGGATTTGTAGCAGCAAATGACGAGAAAGGAGTTTTAAGCTCATTTGCCACATCCAATATGATGTTTGCAACCACCAAAGATAATTCTAGATGCCTATTACCTCCAACCATGTCAAGAAATCCATTGCGATCAGAATTGCGGATTTTCACCACAAGCTTAGTTCCAAGGACACTCGAATTAGAATTCACATCTTAACAACATCCTCTATAGCAATCTTGGCAATACCAACTCTTCTGATTGTAGATTCGAGAGTGAAAATAACACCGACCTTCACAATAGCTGGTCGTGAAGAAACATTTGCAATCATTGTCGGGTTGAGTGGGACCCGTTCGTTCATTTTGAAAGATCAAAATTGATCTGTGTTCTTCTCCATGAGAACATCGAAATCATATATTTACTTGCCAAAAATAATAATCGGGTGAATGAGAAATTGGAATTCAAAATAAACCAATGGAAAATATTAAGATGTATTGGATGGAAAACAAATGATGTTTGTCCCACTTAAGAAAATGAAGAAAGCAAATACCACTTTATATATGGTTACACTTTAGAAGAGAGTAATCATGTGTAGTATAGAGGTTTTCTACGTGTACGTGCCCAGGGGGTGCAAATCAATGACCAAATAAGAACTTTGGACCATGAACTTGTATACTGACATTATCTGCGTACATGAATGTCGGACTGAAGAGACAAAAACTGGCCCCTAAGGATTTTCTTCCAAATTGTCTATTCAACTCCCTAATTGAAATGTAATGGTGAAGTTATTTGGCCAGGTTAATGGTGATGTTAATTATAATAACACCCATAACTGTTGCAAGTATTTGTACTTTCTGTCAAAGTCTTGGTGTTCGGTTCAGATACAGATTTAGTTCGTCGGTGTAGAAATTCAATGCTAAATTTCTGTAAGTTTTTTTGTTGTATAATGGGAGATAGACGCTTACAGAATCCTGAAGTACTTACGAGAGGGAGCGAATTTGTTTTAAGGATACCGTGTTTACACAAGATTCGATTTTCTGGTTTATTCGCTTTTGTAATTTGAACTAGTTTATTGACTCAACAGTTAATTCCTATATATATTTTTCATTATAAATCAAACAATATAATCTGTAATATTATATTATGCAATTTATTTTGTAACAAACTTAAAATACGTCGGCAAACGAACAAACAGGTTGTTCATTCTCATTTTACTAAGGAACTGATATTGATTTCAATTTTCGAAAATGGCTACTGAATCAACTAACATGGATGTGAGCTAAACTGTGGCTACTGATAATCAGACTGTGGGTTTTGTTGTGGCTCAAGGGCCAAGTTCTATTATGGTTCAGACTGTGGCTCCAACAACTGGCCATATCGTTACTGTTCAGACTGATCATGGGGAAAAATCGAAGAAATTCAATTGCTTGGATTTCAAAAGATGGTAATAGAACCTGACTACCTTGAATCTTGTGAAATTCTTGATTGAAACTACTTTGAAACTTAATGAGAGTGGGGCTGATGTCCAAGCTATCAACATTCTTGATGCGTAGAAACATTTGAATTTTCAGTGCCAAAACTATATCATGAACAATTTAGTTGATTCATTGTACAATTTATACAGTACGATGAAAACAACTAAAGAGTTATGGGAGTCTTTGGATCGAAAATATAAAACTGAGGATACTAGGGTTAAGAAATTCATTGTTGATAGATCCTTAAATTATGAAATGGTGTACTCAAGAACTGTAATCAGTCTAGTGCAAGAACTCCAAGTGGTTCTTCATGAGATTCATACTGAGGGAATGATTTTGAGTAAAACTTTTCAAGTTGCTACATTATTGAAAAGCTACAACCAGTGTGAAAAGTTTCAAGAATTATCTTGAGCATAAGAAAAAGGAAATGAACGTCGAAAAACTCATTGTTAAATTTCAAATTGAAGAAGACAACAAAAGTTCAGAAAAAAAGTGGTTCGATCCTGGTGTGGTTAAAGCCTATGTTATAGAGCATTGTCAAAGTTCTAAAACCTACAAAAACAAGTCTTGGCCATCTAATTGCAAAGGGGCTAAGCGGGGACCGAAAGGTGACATTTGCAAGAAGAAGTTTCAAGGAAAATACTTCAATTGTGACAAAGTTGGTCATAAATCTTTAGAGTGTAGATTTCCAAAGAAGAATAATAAGAAAGAAGCAAATGTGGTTGATTACATGGCACATGATGTATCAAAGGTGAATCACGCTGATGTTATTTTTGAAGTGAATATGGTGAGTTCAAATTCAAAAGAGTGGTGGATTGACACGAGTGGTACGAGGCATGTGTGATAAAGAGTTATTTACTGCATTCGAAGCAATTGAGAATGGAAAGAATTTGTTTATGGGAAATTCAGCCGTTTCAAAAATCAAGGGTCAAGGAAATGTGGTCCTGAGATGATTTCGGAAAAAGAGCTAACTTTCAACAATATGTTGTATTTGTCGAAAATCCGCAAGAACCTAGTATCTGGTTGCTTTTGAATAAGCATGATTTTCGTATTGTATTTGCTGAAAATCCAAGATCAAAAACTAAAAGAGGAGGTTGGTGTTGAGGTTGAACCAAGACGTACCAAAAGAGAAATAACAGAAAAATCCTAGAGTCCTGATTTTCTGACCCATATGCTAAAAAATGAGCATCAAAGCTTTCAAAAAGTCGTGAACTCTTCAGAAGGATCTCAATGAAAAGAGACTAATAAAAGTGAAATAGATTTCATTTTGCAAAAATCATATATAGAAGTTAGTGGATCTTTCTACTAGAAGTAAACCACTAGGATGCAAATGTATTTTCAAAAGGAAAATGAAAGCATATAGAACTATCGAGAAGTATATGGTCAAATTAGGTTACAGACAATGAGAATACCTTAATTACTTAGATACGTATTCTTCAGTGACGAAAATAACATCTATTATAATGATACATGCGATTGCAGCTCCGCGAAATCATAAAGTACATCAAATGGATATTAAAACTACATTTTTAAATAGAGAGTTAGAGGAAGAAATCTAATGGCAAAATCCGAGTGTTTTTTGTTACTAGGGCTCGAAAAGGAAGTCTGTAAATTAGTAAAGTCATTGTATGTTTTGAAACAAGTACTCAAACAGTGGCATTAAAATTTGATAATGTGACGATGGAATGTGAATTTAAGATCAACGAGTGTAATAAATACGTTTACGTCAATGACATCGAAAATGGTCATGTCATTTTATATCTTTATGATGATAACATGCTTATTGTTGATAACAATGATAAGATGATTAAATCCACTAGAAATATGGTTAACTCGAGATTTGACATGAAATATATGAATTTAGCTGATTTTATACTAGAAATTAAAATATCAAAAAATCAGATGGACTCGTTCTAAGCTAGTCACATTATGTGGGCAAAATTCTGAAAAAATTTAACAATGATGATTCTGGCGTGGCTGGAACGTCGATAGATACTAGTTAGCATTTATCTAAAAACAAATGTAAGAGTGTATCTGAAGTAGAATATTCTAGAATTATTGAAAATTTGATGTACTTGATGAGTTGTACAAGACCATACATAGCCTACACAATTAGTAAACTGAGTAGATACACGAGTAATCTAGGAGCTGATCACTGGAAAAGAATAGTAAGAGTACTAAGGTATTTAAGATATACTCGTAATTTTAGACTGCACTATACCAGATATCCAGTAGTCATTGAAATATATAGTGACGCTATTTGGATATCTAATATAAATGACTCAAAGTCCACAGTGAATTTGTGTTCACATTAGGAGGTGCAGTTATATCTTGAAAATCCTCTAAAGAAACAATTATAGCCAGATCTACCATGGAATTTGAGTTCATAGCTCTAGATAAATGTGTTGAAGAGGGTTGAGTGATTACGCAACTTTTTATAGGATATTTTGATTTGGTTAAAACCTATGCTAGTAATTTGAATACATTGTGATAGTCAATTAGCAATTGGAAGGGCACAGAGTAATATATATAACGATAAGTCTAGACATATACGTCGTAAACATAATATCATAAGACGACTACTCTCAACTGGAGTTATCTTTATTGACTATATAAGGTCAAATGATAACATTACGGATTCGCTAATTAAAGGGTTAAATAGAGAGTTAGCTGAAAAATCATCAAAATGAATGAGACTTAATCCCTTGAACGAATGAGTTAATATAAATGAAATCCAATCTAGTTTACTGGAGTCTGGAGATCTCAAGATCTAGGTTCAAATAGACAATCTAATTATAAATACTTAATTGAATTACTGTGGCGGATATTATCTCATATTCATTCCTATGATATAACAGCGATGCTCATAAGGATGAAAGATAAGTGATGCGAACCCACGTACCAATTAAAGCTATGAAATCCACAAAAGATTGATTCAATCCCAAGAAAGTCAAGAAACAATGTTTAAACTTGATTCAAAAATATTAAATCAAGGAACCAACACAATCGCTGACAGCATGTTGACCCCACGATTACAAGTTTCAAGAACCTCACTCAATTTATTTGAACGCCACAATAACTAATATTGATAAGTTCAGAATTAATTGGATGAAGAACAAAAATAAAGAAATAATGCCATGCAATAAATCTCTCAATAATTGTGTGTCTTACAATGAAAATAATAACCCTATTTATATAGAATCCCTAAAACCTAGTAAAAAGGGTATTAAACTCTAAAAATAACAAAAGATATCACAAAATAGAGTTTTAACTAGAATAGAAGATTGCGTGAAATTTGAAAAATTCGCTGTCGAAAATACACTATGCAGCCATATAGTGTAACTCTATGCGGTCGTATAGATCATTTGAGGCCCTCTCCTGTGGGCTTGGTAAAGAGGCATGCAACCTCTATGTCCATTGCTTGAATCAAGTTGCTCCACTTGCTGTGATCAATATTTTATCCGGTGTTCTAAAAAGCACACATAAGCGTGAAGCGTGATGAAAACGCTTAGCCTTGAGCCTAAGCAGGAATTAAGCGGTCAACGACAATGT